>JBAMJV010014250.1:0-30922 GCA_037951105.1 Echinarachnius parma
TTAAATTCCCTCGGGAGTGGAATATTCCGTGCTTTTACCTCCACCACCAGTTAACAACTGTAGGATATGCACCAAATCGCTCCACTCCCAGTTGTGCACCCCCCCCCCCCTCCCCCCCCCCCCCAACAAACAAATATGCCTCACCCCCCCCCCCCCCATACATTTGAAAGTGGAGGTGATTGGCACTCACATTTTTTAATATGCAAACATTATGTATAAATGTTTGATTCCATAGCTTGAACTAGGTATCATATAATATTACTGTCTAGGATATGCACCAAATCGCTGCACTACCAGTTGTGCCCCCCCCCCCCTCCCCCCACCCCATCCGTTGACCCTCGCTACACCACTGGTCTTAAGGGAAAATTTCTCGGGCCAATTGTCTTGAGGGTAATTGTCTTGGGGGGTAATATTCCGGGGGGTAGTTGTCCGGGGGGTAGTTGCCCGGGGGTAGTTGTCCTGGGGGTAATAATCAGGGGGGTAGTTGTCCGGGGGGTAGTTGTCCGGGGGGTAATTGTCTGGGGGTAATCGTCCGGGGGGTAATTATCCGGGGGGTAGTTGTCTTAGGGGGTAGTTGTCTTGGGGGGTAATTGTCTTGGGGGGGGGGGGAATTGTCTTGGGGGGGGGGGAATTATCTTGGGGGGGGGGGTAGTTGTCTTGGGGGGTAATTGTCTTGGGGGTAGTTGTCTTGGGGGGTAATTGTCTTGGGGGTAGTTGTCTTGGGGGGTAATTGTCCTAGGGGGGTAATTGTCCGGGTGGTAGTTGTCCGGGGGGTAATTGTCCTAGGGGGGTAGTTGCCCGGGGGGTAATCGTCCGGGGGGTGGTTGTCCAAGGGGTAGTAGTCCTAGAACCTGCAAAACAATCGAGCCATCTTGTTTACATATCGAATTGCTCTTTGAGTAGTAATATCACCACGTTTTAACAATTCCATTATCCCTTCTCATTCATATATACCCGTTTCAATTATCAGCATGGCTCTTTCTATCATATATTGTGGGCATACTACTAAATAGTTATATACAGTTTCTATTACAAGGCATCTCTCACAAAAACCATTCTAATGAAAGCCCAGTCTGTGCGAGTCATAATTAAAACATATTACTCCTAATCGTAAACGTCTTATTATTTTGTCTTCCTTCCCAAGAAGGGAAGTTCTAAATTTAATTTAAAATGCATGTGATGTTGACCATTTCTCCTGCCAAATTTTAAACATATAATTAATAAATTCGTGTTTTGCTTCTTCCAAGGTTTTGTTACTAAATATCTGGATAGGACCATTAATACCAGATGTTGCGCACGTATCTGCTATCTCATTACCTTGGATGCCGCAGTGGGCAGGAATCCATTCAAAAGCAATATTACAATTTGTATACTTTAAGCGAGTTAAAACCAGCAAAATTTCTTTAACCATATTATCATCTTTTGTATTACGTATTGCTAAGAGACCACTCAAATAATCACTCAATATAACCACACCAACATGCAAGTTATCTAATTGGTCCACCCATGTTAGAGCTAACATAATTTCAGCTAATTCTGCTATAAATGATGATGTAGAGTACGAGAGCCGTTTACATTCTTTATATGAGAAGGCTGGAACCCAAAAGGCTGCTGATGACGTGACCTGTCCTGGGACGTGCGAATTGTCTGTGTACCCTCCTTTTGTTGTGAGAATAGAGTGTGAATGATGTTCAGTCGGTCATGCGTGAATGTCAATGGCGTTGTATCATCTTCTTTTGGAGGATTTTGAGGTGGTGCAATAACGTTTGTGTATGTTGTTAGGAAGATGTAAATGTGTTTTATTGACTGATTGAGAAATTATCATCATGTTTGACTTGTATACAGATTAGTTGCAAGTTTTCCAAGTTTACACAAAATTCACCACAATTATAGTACAAACGTCACTTTTCGTTGCCCAAATAAGAAAAATAAGTATACATGTCTACTTTAAAATAATTCCATCCTCCAGGGTAATGATAATACATCATGCATGAGCGCCTTAACATAATTCAACATATCAATTATTCTGCCTATGAGATGATCAATCAAATTGACAATATCAATGAATTTTGCAAGATTTCTTTTTCGACTTTGTAATGCACATTCCATGATAAGATATGCATAAAAAATGCCATACCAATGTAAAGAGGGGAAACTAAGCTTTCCAATTATACCAAATTTATGAACAGTAATAAAGAAATATGAGAGATATGAACGCTCAAACTTGAATTACGGAACTTTTTTCAAAATTATGTGTACAAATAAAACATAATTATTTCTCAATTAGTCAACAAAACGCAAAACATATTCCTAACAACATACACAAATTTGATTGCACCACCTCAAAATCAAGGCACATTTCATCCTCCAAAAAAGATGATAAAACGCCATTGGCATTCATGCATGACCGACTGAACATCATTTAGAACACTTTATTCTCACAACAAAAGGAGGGAATACACTGTTGACAACATCAATGCATTTTGCCACATTTTACTTTTGACTTTGCCCCATATTCGCGTGAAATGCTCATTCCATGATAAAAATATTCATAGCAAATGTCATATCACTGTGAAAAGGAGAATACAAGCTTTCTAATAATAACAAATGTATGAACGGTAATAAAGTAATAGGAGATATATGAACGCTCAAACTTGAATTGCGGTGCTATTTATGAGGGGGTTATATTCAGACTTTACACAACTCGGACTTACGTCAGCTGATGATGAAAGTGGAATAAAAAATCTCTCAAAATCAGCTAATTACATTTTGAATTGCGTATCAAGCAGATTATAGTATATAATATTGAATCATGCAAATAGATTTGTCTTAATATCCTTCTATGTTGTGTAATTTTCCGAGATGTTTTCGTAAACGGGCTGCCTGGCAGCGCAGAGTGATTGTTGGTGACTAGTATAGTTCGCTGTATACAATTTATAGACATGACGGTGAATCGTGGTGAATCGTGAGCATACATTTGCATTGTTATGATGTCGTGCAGTTCAAATTACGGTGCACATGTTTATTGATATTCGCAAGTAACTAGTAAATAGTAGTAGAAAAGTCTTTTTATTTTACTTTACTGAAGAATTAATTCATGTTATTTTCCGACTCGTTTTTTTGCTTCTATCTCTCCTACATCCCCATCATCATCGTCATCATCATCATCATCATCATCATCATTATCACTATACCAATAACACTTTATTTTGTGGAGCTGTTTGCATCAACTTCGATGTCTACATTTAGTAGTTTCTCCTCAAGATCAGACATTGTGATGATATACTTAGCGTTCAAGTGGCATTTACACACACACCTATACAGTACACAAGCCGACGGGCTTGGAAGCGCTCTCATACGCTCACCCCACTAGATACGTCATGAATCGTGCGGCACACAGCGGGCTTACCAAGGGCGAAAAACGGGTAGAAATGTAATCACTTTTGATAGCGGATTAATCAATTATGTGCACATTTTTGAAATGTAAATATGAATTGTTAGGAAGATTGTAACATTTCCTTTGAAATGATGCCAACATTATTTAGGTTACAAGCATTTTTAATCCTTCGCCCAGGTACTTTAACAAATCTTTAAAATACAATTTTCAATTCACTACCTCAACCGGCTATCACAAACTTCTAGTAACTTACAGAACAAACATATGTTTGTGTATACTTACTGCTATCTCTTGTCTCCTGGAAGAACGAGGAAGGTGCAAACGAGGGTCTCTCCATGCTGGTTATCGCCTTTAAAGTTACTGTATTACACAACTTTCTTTCAAGCTCCGTGATAATAAGCTACACTTAACGATACCAAACATAATCATTCTTTCCACTCGCCTATAAGACACATTATCCTTGTCGTGACTATTTTGTATCTGACCCGTATTACTCTCCCAAACTTTTTACATTCGTTCTAAAACCGCGCCCCGGGTCACATGATGTTTCACCCGCCAAATATTTTTATTTACGGCGCCATCTATCGATGGTGACCAAAATGTAATAAATTAAATTATTCTTTATTTAACCACCCATTTCACTTGTGACAAATTCCACTGGATTTTGAGGATTAGGACTAAGCCCCTTGAAAGATCACTAAGACGGACGTAGACAAAAAAGGGCGGGTGGTAAGAATAAATCAAACTGTGGTGAAATTAGTACAGGCGTACCACAGGGATCTATGTTGGGACCACTTTTGCTCACAATTATTTAAATGATCATCAAGAAAATTATAATACTGGTTACCCTTCATACTATTTCTAAAATGGCAAACGGCACTTTACCATAATACCTAAATAAAGATCAGACCTCTAAACGCCATCTTGTTTCAAGTACGGCGTTAAAGGTTCCATAAATTGCAAATGCGCGTGTACTTCGTCTGCAAATCAAATACAATTATTTATAAATTGTTTGACCTAAATATGTTCTGTATATTTCAAATACTTTAGTAAATATTGTGTTAATTTTTACTAAGCCCTGCACACCTTAGAAACTCTCCAGAATGGTATTCTACTTGTGACATCTGTCAAATGAGACATGGGACTGTTATACTTGCTCTCAAGTGATGCATTATTGCCCTATGTTGTATAATCGTCAATGAATTTATACTTCAAATACGCAAACCAGCATGTAACACCATATTTGACATTACCCATTGTTGGCAGTAACAGGTTTTACGGCTACGCTACTACTTTTGAACTTGATAAATCACTCACTATAAAATTATTTAAAAAAGACTATAAAGTCAGGAACAAATTGGATTGATCATTTTAATTTTCACTCTCTAGAAGATAAAAGCAGACGTTTTGATATACTACATTACTATGTATGGACATGCAAACATACACGGTTATTTATGACGTTTGAGTAACTCTTAAACTGCTTTACTGCCTTTTTAATCTAGATAAAGGAAATCACCATTGATGCCTGTAATCCAGATAAAGCTCTGTCGATAAGGCTGTGGTCCTGCCTTCAATCCTTCATCAAACTGCAGAAGATCGAATCGTTTGACATGCGCATCGAAGAGGAGAGCCTCGTCAGCTTCGTGCAGGCGTGCAGGTCTATCGACACCATGCGGGCAATATCGTAAGTGCACATTGTCTCCTGAATTGGCTTGTAATATGTTTGTGCTTTAGCCTACTGTTCTATCGCGCCCCAGATATGCCAGATACGGCGCTGAAAGGTTCAAGGTTTATATATTTTACAAAGCGTATCAAAAAAGGTCATCGATGTTTAAAGGTCCATTATTTCAAAATGATATACTTTCAAAACTTAAATCAGAAATATATGGAAAGTGTAACTATTCAGCGTTAATTTGATACCTTTCCTGCGTCAGCAATGGCACGCATTACTAAATGCGTGACATTGCTTACTCATGATTTATCAAATCAAAGCTGAAAAATAAGTTTACGTTTATTTCTGAATTAAGGTTTGGAATTATATAACTTTTAACTAATTGTACACCGATAACCTTTTTACGTCGCCTCTCCCTCGTGTGGGAACTGCTTATTGTTTCTTTCCATTTTTAATAAGATACAAACTCGAGTATTATGATGTAAGCAATTACTTTGTCATGTCTTGAACGGCAGTAGATCTGGGTCCCGTTTCTTAAAACTTATAATTACTGTTGGAGCATGATAGCTGTTGCCATGGTAGTTACAATAAGTGGACGCTTTCAACAATTGGAAACGTTTCATAAAACGAGGCACAGGTGTGAGTGTAAACTTAGTAAATACAGTGAACAAATAATTGCATGCACATACAATCGAAGGAAAGAACTATAAATATGCATGCACAAGTTAAGGGGAAGCATCGAGTACAGAGAAACAATGCATTTTTGAAATTATTCGAATATGTTTTAACGGATTTATACCGCGCATTTCAACATACTAGTTGCAATACCACTTGCTTAGCTTTGTATGTAATACGTATTTTTCAAGAGGGATCATCTATTCAATGACCCGCCCCCCCCCCCCCCTCACTCCGCCTTAACAATATACGTTAAGATCTACACCATACTGTAATGAACAGTTGCAAGGGCGCACGGATCTACTATTTTCTTACCAGTTTTCTAGTCTGTGTAATGCTAGGACTAATGTCTGTGTTCGATGTATTAAAGTAGGGTTTATGATAGTGAAAACATAACCAAAGTTGATCGAATTTGAAGCACGGATTTACACATTTCATGTGATATTTTGTTTGTGTACTGATTTTTGTTGCACAATTTAATCAGAGCATATATATAATATTAATATAAAATATACATGCAAGTGCTTATAACCTCCTTCCAAAATATATTTTAAAAAACGTTCTTTTGAGAACTCAAGAAAGCAATCGTTTGAATTCTAAAATATAATGCTGAAATATCTCTATAGAACATAGCATTACTATCAATTTTTGTTTAAAGTTACAAAATAATGCGGACCATTACTGATTTAGTACAAGTCAACATAAATATGATTTTAATGGATATCACGGTGCACATTGCTTTACATGTTACAGCATCTGGAAAAGTGATGTAGCAAACAACGGCAAACTGCTCACACACCTGACACGCTTGCGACAGCCACCGGCACTTACAAATATGATACAGGTGTCCGTTGGGGTGAGTATTCATCTACACAGACTGTGATATAGACAAGCCTCAATATCCCTTTTTGACTCACAAAACACTTGATATTGGAAGGCGGGATACACTGTGGTATGTTTTATCATACGCAATCAAATTAATTTGATTATGTTATCCCAGGACGACTGAGAATCATATTATAACCATTGAAGGGATCTAGTATCATTGTCAAAATCCATACATCTTACTAAAAACTCTAGGGGTTCAAGTATACCTTGTTGTATGCGCATTACCAATAGCATGGAACAGGTTTTGGCTTTTCGAATTTCCCTTTTGTTAAATAGGTATGTATGATTTAAAGGTGCACCTGTAAAGTGTCAGATATTACCCCAAATGACATTTGAGACTTCAATCCTGTACCAAAATCATTGTAAGATATGTCCGAATGATGTGTAAAAGTTTCATTGAAAAAGAACACTACTTTCCTGGTTTAAAAAAAGCAAAAATATGCGTCATATTTTAAAACGAAATTACCGTGAGACGTTTATGAGATTTATGACCGCTCACTAACGCTCTTGAGCTGAATGATTCTGAATAATAGATATCGTCATACTAAAGGGGCATTTGAAAAAATCTAACCCTATTTTATTCTTCTCTTACCATAAACTAAACAACACGGTAGAAGAGAAACGATCAAGCTCCAAGTAATTTTCGTGGAGTTAAACACTTTGCAGGCATCCCTTCAAGTATTCTACTACAGTATTTAAGTATCCAAATTGGAAACTGTAGCTTTGTACAAAATCAGTGCATTGAGTTTGTGAATGTCACCCTGCGTTTGCGCTTATACTCGGCCTTATAACATCCATTTAACACACAATTTTCACATATCATTTTGAGGACATATCAAATCGCAAAAATATACATTTTATCAACCATTCGTCACTTAAAGCACATGTCACCGAAGGGCAATTCCAAGGTAACACCGTGACGATGTGAGAGTGTTTCTCACAATGAAAATCCAAATAACTCATAGAATATAAATGTCCAGAACCAACTTTTGATATGCATAGATCTGTTATCACTATCCTACCCATTACAATAGAAAAGAAAAATAAAGATTCCCAATAAATTATGAATTATGAATATCTATATATGCGGTAAACACCGTGACGGTAAAAGGACATGGGATTCTTACATCGTAAGAAACTAAGCAAACTCTGTGAACTACAGGAACAATTTGCAACATTGTCACATTAATTATTTGTGCTAGACATTAATGGGGTAGAACAGTTTTGGTAAGGCTGAACTTTAGTAACCAAAACCTGCTCAGTAACATTAAAACTAATAGTTATATACAAAATTACAAACGACTAAGCCTGATCATTCAAAAAAAAACATTCAAACACAAGAGGGCGCTCTCTTAAAAAGCATTGTTTTCAACAAAATGTCATAAAATATTATACATGTGATGTTTTGTTGAAATAATTATTAAATAGAAAGATCATCAATAACTATTTTAAAACTGCTCTTGAACATTTTTTAAAAAGTGAAGCATGTTTTCATTTTTTTTTTTCAAATCATCGAATAAATTTGGGGACCAAATTTATTACCATCGGATATATTTATTGATACTTCAGCCATTTATGAACCGACTTTGACCAAATAAAGTTTATTCTGCCATTAAAAATGCATGTTCTCTCAAATTCGAAACTCAGTTTTTTCATTACCTCACAAATAAATGTGTTGGGCAGCGCCCTCTCTACCAATACTGAACTACCCCTTTAAGCTAGAACATCCAAATAAAAATGTAGAAAAACCCAATGCTAATAGTAAATATGATATCACAAATATATCTGTGCATGGTGACGGTAACGCCGTGACCCCTGAATTGTACATGTTATATGTATGGAACATAATTAGGTGAATAAAATAATATCATTTCAATGTACTGGGGGAGGGGGGCATTCTGAAAAGATAAGACATGTCTTAAGTCATGGATTTGTCCTAAGTTACGAGTCTTAACTATTTTTGTATTCTGAAAACAGGACTTAAGACATGTCCTAAATTATAGGTCATCCTAAAGTAAAGACACGTATGCAAATGAGCTAAAAAGTTATGACACGTATGCAAATGAGCTAAAAGTTAAGACACGTATGCAAATGAGGCAAATTTGTATTCTGAAAGCTACAAATTAGGATAAAACTTAAGTCTGCCCCCGAGGTGTCTTAACTCGGTCTTAACTGCTATATTATGTATGCACTCGCACGATTTACGATAGTCATATGACATGAACAAGACATTATCAAACTGCAATGAGCGACCAAAATTGCAACAAAATAAGAACATACATTTATTGCGAGTAGTTGCGCGTGATAACAAAGATTGAGCGCGTTGACTGAAAAAGTACGCTTGAAAGTTATCTTTCATGCGCTCTCGATCGGCCTCTTCGATCTTTACTACTCAATCAAAAGACTGCAAACTGTTTATACTTGTTAATGATATTGATAGGCCTTCACGGAAACAAAACAAAAATATTGTTTATTGTGCAAGAGAAAGACATTATTTGGTTTACATTTATAAATTACATTACTTACATTCATTATTTAAAAGTGATATAGCTGTAAAATAATTGGTCAGTGTAAGTACTGTGTCGGCCAATTACGACAGCCAAATAATTTTATGAGATGTATCAACAATGTAGTTTGAGTGTCTCCAACAATTATTATTTGATCATATGTTTGTTCAATGTCATTCAACAGTGACAGTGTATATATTTCAATTTCGACCGCTGGGGCTGGAAGGGAAGAGGGGTATATGTATCCCTTGTCCCACAGACACGCCAATGTCTCCCGATCCAATGCCAAACGTCAACTGCATGATGGAATGCCCGCCGGTGGAGCTGGACAAAGTCGAAAATAATAAAAACCTATAAATAATTGTAAAAGCGCGGGAGAAAAACAGACTAAACCAAACAAAAAGAAAAAACACACTTGCCAAAAATGCACCTGCACCGCTGTACGGTATCGGAAGCGGGCCAGGTGAAAAAGAATGTTTTGTCCTCTTCTTCACGTCCTTGTATGTATAAGGTCAGGGCCTATTTACTGTCTAGATTTCCAAAGCCTTTTCTCGATATTACAGAAAAAATATTTGTTATCACTGCATGGCCGAGGTCGAACAATTTTGTTATGATTGGTTAACTGAAATTCAGACATTAAGTTAATTTGAATAAAATAAAACAAAATCAATCGAGCAATCAACCCTACGATGAGAGGAAATACATAAATAAACAAATAAATATATAATAAATCAAATTGTAGGCCTATACCACAAACGCTGAGGGACTGACCCGACAAAATTGGGTTGAAATGAAATGAATTTTGAAATGAAATGAAATGAAATGAAATTAAATGAAATTAAATTTATAAAGACGAATACAATTAATTTTCATTATAAACAAAGTTCATAAAGCTATCAGTTTAGGTCTTCGTTATTTTGTTAACTCATCAAAATAATGCGACTTCCAAAGAATGCAATTTTTTTATTTTTACTAAAAGATTGATTTGCAAATGCAATCACGCACGTGGATGCATGGGTCTCTCTATGGTCTCTCACGATGTGTGATTCATTGATATGCATTTATGCAGGATTTGGTTATAAAACAAAGTTTGTCATTGGTTGAGCGTTATAATACGCGCGTTTCTTGTACGCTTATTAATATGCATGATATGGACTTAAGACGGTCTTAAGTCTGCTTTCAGAATACAAATAGTTACGTGTCCTAGCGCCGTCTTATCTTTTCAAGTTAAGACTCGTAACTCAGCTAGGATTTTCAGAATGCCCCCCCCCCCCCCCCCGATCCAGAATTAATACAGAAATGGGTAATATAATCCGCATGACACAAATTTGCAGCATAGCGCCCTCTATTCTTAAAACAAATATTTTAGATCATAACAGAAATTCTTATCTATTTCAGAATTTAGTTCATGGAACCATCAAATATTAAAACCAAAATATATGTCTAAAGGCAACAATGACATATGAGACCTTTGACGTTATTTCTCGAAATAACATACAAATGTTTAATTTCCTGTCTGCACGGTGCATATATGCAAGTAATTTGTTTAATGTAACAAGATTTCATTGTCAGCTAACTTTTGTGTTTGAATTGGTAATTATCAGAGTAACCTTTGACCTGTGCCCCAGACATTTTCAGAGAATTTTCGTTTTCCAACAGTTGTCTTCCTCACATTCATTCTGGAATGTTATTGCAAGAAAAAAAATACAATAATTTGAACGGTTGACATTTGACCCCCATGACTCCATTTCTCTAATCAGGTCATCTACATCACTGGACGCATACTAGTATTAATTATCATGTTATTTTTCAAGGATTCTTGGAATTTCTTGAGAATAATATATTTGTTGCATATTAATTAACTATGTGGCCTTTGACCTTTGACCTCATGGCCCAACAAAAAATGTATCAGATAATCCGTCCCTCTAAATACATAGCTTGTACAAAGTTTGAACAAAATCCGTCCAATGATTCTTGATAATTTATATTGCACACAAAAATCACTCATGTGGATGCACATGCAGACAGACAGACGTACAACCCCTACACATTCATGACTCGGTTAACTGTGATGGAAACATTATCAACTGACCCTATTCATATATTATTTAAATCATGAGTAATGCCCGAGCATACCTACAAAAAAGTCTTACATCATTTGATAATGTAGATCAATGGAGATCAAGGAGGTAGCGTCACGGTGTTACCCAAAAAGTAACGCCGTGACCAAATTGATGTTGGTTAGATTAATTAGTGGTAAAAGAATGCTAAAAATTTGCCATTTAGCATCCATAATATTGCCCTAAGGGATAATGAAGAAGAAACAAAAAATAAATTCATTCCCATTCATATTTTTCCAGACAATAGTACTAAAAATATATGTTATTAGGGTAACACCGTTACATATTGATGACCATTGATGAGACAGTCACTAAAGTGGAACGAAGGGCCAATATGCCGATAGTTATATTTATTTCATAAATTGAAGTAATTATCTTACCAACACTGAAAGAAAAATGTATGAAAACTAATTTTTGCAGTTCTTTGGAGCTTAATATTTACAAGGATATTTTGAGAAAATTTGGAAACAATTAAATAATAGTTATGATAACATTTTTGAAACAAATTTCTGAATCGTTCAATCATTTAGCTTTCATTTGATACAAAATAAGTTATGATTCAACGAATTTGAAAAATCAGTGGTTATGTCAATATTTGCTTGGAATTGCCCCAAAGTTACTAGATCCCTTTAACCCTCACAAAGCCGGGGGAGAAATCCACCCAAGCATGGGCGTCGATCACGGGAGGGATGGGGGGGATATATCCCCCCTCCCCCAATATTTCAGGTGGGGGTCAAAATGGTACCTTCTGCCTTCTAGCCAGACACTCGGCATTTATAGAATGGATAAGGGAAACTTAATCACATGAGTTACCAGAGGACTGGCATCCTTCTGTAACTTTCGCTACATTTAGTAGACGTGTGGCCTAGGGCTAATGAATCGGTGATTGGCCCCGCCTTATGTGCCAACATTGTTAACAATATTTGGATATTCAAAAATAAATAATAACATTAAAATAAAGGAGCATTGCCCCCTCTCATTCATAATGTGAAAGTTGTTACTATAGTATTCTTTAAAGCCCATTTTTGATAGTTCTAAACTGCCCAGATCCAAAATCTTCCGGGGGCTGCACCCCCTGGAACCCCCATTAAGGTTTTTTGACCAAGTCCCGGTCCTGTACTTATTGAATAGTTTTATTAAGGACTTCTCTCTATGCCCACTAAAATTGAGCTAACTATACAATAGTTAAGTGTATCTCCTATTAACATATACAGACAACATCTTTATTTATATTATTACAAATCCCAAAGCTTCCGGGGGCTTCACCCCCTGGACCTCCAATAAGCTTTCCAATGTGCGTATCCCTTGACCGATTCTATTCAGGGTTCCATCAGGATACTTGCAATCTATGTATCTATCAGACCAAAATTTATTCATACTAGGGCAAAGCCCTCCTCATAACATGATGCTAATGTGTGCACTTAATAATCTGCCAATTTCTAAACAGCTAAATCCAAAATCTTGTGAGGCCCCCTCCCCCCCCCCCCCCCCCCCCACCCTCCCAGTCATAAAAATCCGGGCACGCTGCTGGGTTGTCGCTTTGCTCCCTCGCCAAAGATGGTCAGTGTGACGTATCACCCCCCCCCCCCCCCCCCCTCCCAATGGCGAGAAGAAAGTACAATATTGTTGTAATATTATGCTAAATCAATTAAACGCCCTTTATTGACCGATATATATAGGTTGGTGGAGGAACGCATTCGTTTTTCATTCGTAGAATCCAAATTACAGGGCTTTTCTATCTGGATTTATTTTTGTGTGTTACATTCATCCCCATCCGTCTACTGAAAACTGTTCGGACGATTTGTAAAAGGCGGACAGTCCCTTTAACAAAAAATAATGATCATGGTAGTATTTGTGTCAAAAATAGGGCAAGAAGGAGCAACAGAAGTAAAGATTTTATTTGACTGAACACTGAAAGCTGCCATGTTTTACAATCGGTACGGTATGAAACGTAAATTCACTGGCACTAACAAATGCGCGTTTCGTAACCACAGCCATAGCAGTAGATTCAACAACGACGGTTACATAACCGGCTTGTGTTAGTGCACGCTATGATGCATTTAGATCAGATACATACACGTAAACGTATGTACACGTTTAAGAATAAAGTACTGTCGGGAATCTGAATTTCTTTCACACAAGCTTCGGAATCTCCGTGTCATTGTATCATGGCAGGTGTCCGGTCCCCTTGAAAAGGTCGGGTCACAGTCGGGTCATTGGATATTGGTTCACGAGAAAATTTAGTTCATTCGTTGCTAGGCGATTAAGTATATGCGCATCGTCAGGAGATGAACGTTTTTGTGTTTTGCACTGATTTGTACTGAGGTTCTACTTCGTATGGCCTAATGAATCGGAATAAGGGAGGACGCACATCTGTTGCGGCCAAAATAGCGCCACATTTTTTGTAGACAATAGGTTTTCTATTGATATGCAAATGAGCTCTCGCTCCCCCGTGTATATATACGCCGCGGTTTCGCGACAACGCCATTGTATATTTGTGTGTAGCCGAGTAGCACCGATTATTCTACACGCTCGTCTGGGCGAATCCTCGTCTTCAACTCAAGCCTTTTCTGCTACTGGCTAACTACGCCGGCTTGAAGTTACTCTTTCACTGCATGCTTACCGGCACACCCTAATGCGCCGTCAGGCGAGCGGGTGGATAGGCCTGTATGCCCCGCGAGGGGACCAGATTTACTATCAGCTGAAGCTCCCTATTGTGCCATCAGGCGGCCGGAGAGAGACGGCCAACCGCTACCTGTATGCCCCGTCAGGGGACCAGGTGAGAATCTGTACATCAAAATCGGCCATCGAATACACCCGCTGATGATGCCTGGATCTCCCGTCGCTGATGCTGGATCTACCCGTCGCTGGGTGCTGGATTTACCCACCGCTGATGATAGGTCTACCCGCTGCTGGAACCGGAGTACGGGGCCTTAGCCGATCGAGACACCAGGAGCATGGATGGAGATGGAATCGACATGAGGGTTTTATCTACCTTATTATTATAAAGGCCAGCATGTACACAGCTCCCTTTGAGGTAGAGCCATGAAGCCGCTTTGGGCCTCTTTCGATTGAGCCGGCTACTGTATTAGCCTAGGCTGTATATTGGTATGAGAAGCCATGGAATGGCTACTAGATGGTTATCTGAGATATATCCCGGCCTGAAATAAGGCGATGTTATATACATGTACATGCATGTGGACTCGAATGGGCTCTTTCATTCGGTGTGATTTTTATCCCACACACCCTAGTTATCGACCGAAAGGAATAATGGTAATGTATTTGATGTTACATGATGTTACAACCCCACTTGGTCGATGTGTGATCAGATGGTTCTATGAACCGGGGCCCATATCCACGGTATACTCGCGGCAAGTGGCCGCTGCAGTCGTGAGATAGAGACCGTTCGGTCACTTCGATGCAACGATGAAGCGGAGTCTATACGGACAGGGAATGGTCGTGAATGATTATACTACATGTACATTATGGCCATTTGTGCCTGAATTGGAATTGGTTATTCTAGAACCGATAATAAGCAAATAATTACCGTTGGTAAAGGCGATGGCACAATCTATCACTTCCGAGGCAATCTGGATGTAGCTATCTTTCCGAAGCGAAGCTGAGGAAAGATAGCGTATACATTCAGATCGCCGAGGAAGTGATAGTTTGCCATCGCCTGAAACCAAAAGGTGATTATTTGCTTTATATTCCTCATCTTCTAGATCTTCTAGATCTAGTACTAGTCTACTGTTACTGTGTTACTAGGTTTGATCTACTTACCAATATGTTATTCCATGACAATTCCATAACAGTTCAACATGCAAATTCTTTTCACCCCTGTTCGCACAATTGGTCATAATGTCGATGAAATTGAAAACTTTACGTTGTAGTCCACAAGGAGAGTCCTAGACCTCGTCTAGACTAGACTGTCTTGAATCGTGTTCATGCCGGTTTCACTGACAGGTATATGATGTTTTACATTGGCTTTCCCCTCTTCCTTGAGTTTCCGAAGAACAGTTTTGAACACTCGACCAGGTTTCGCAAAGTTGGTATCCTTGATAATGTCTATGTCTCGCCAATTCAAAAAATGTCTCTGCAGACCACATACCTCAAAGCTTGTAGAGATTTCTTACTGTATGACTCACCATTTCGCGATTTCACACCAGCATACAATCTCCCCAACACTTGGTCTAGCGATTTCAAGTCCATGTCAGACAGTTTGTCAAAATGTATGATTCCAGCATCGCAATAATCTTGGATCACTTTCAGGCTGAACTTAAGTTGTCGCTTTGTATTTTTACTTTCACTCTCGAGTAAAAACTTGTCCATTTCATCCTCATCAAAAAGCTCAAACCTTACGTTTGTGGCCGCCATTTTAGTAGAGCAACATAACGAGCAATTAACAGCAAACGGTGTAATCAGTATAGGGTGTAATGTACGATACGTATGTACAGTGCATAGCGTGCAGTGTACTACCGTATGCACAACGAATACAATTAAATTTGTAATTCGCGCGCATAGAGTTATCGCGCCGGTACGGAATTTGAGTGGCCACACACTCCACGTTAAATTCAATGCAACCGCGGAGTGTAGATAGTACTTTACCAATTATCTAGTGAGTGCAACGCACTTTCGCCCAAGATATCTACACAGTGTAACGAAGTTTTCTTCTCCCATCAATGATGGGCGAAACTATGTTTCATCACGTGATTAACTTTTGACCAATCGTAGAGCAATATTCTTAGTATGTGGAATATAATAATACATAGTGCCTTATTTTATGTACTGGCTATGCCCAACTTACACATGGTGGTGTAATGGATGAATTTTATTACGGCCATGTACTTAATATTTACAGTTTGACGCATTTGCGCTGACCATTTTACGGCTAGTTCTGTCGGCTTGTGTATACCGTGAGATGCAGGGCGCACCAATCATGAATGGGCACAGGATATCAGTTTTGCCCTATTTGCCGGGCGCCAGTGTTTTCGGTATCGGAAACTGAATTTTAGCCTATCAGCCAGCTTGGCTGTCGTGGGTTTAAAACAATATGACTATACTGGCATGTATACGTGCTGAAAGGTATCTGATTACCCGAACCTGAATTTTAGCCCAGCCGCCATCTTGATTATCATGTTTTCAGTTAAATATACTGTCATGGGAAATGCGGTTTATGACCACAGATTGTTAAGGTGATTTGGTATGCGGTTCAGTATTCATTTTATGTACTGGCTATGACCAACTTACACATGGTGGTGTAATGGATGAATTTTATTACGGCCATGTACTTAATATTTACAGTTTGACGCATTTGCGCTGACCATTTTACGGCTAGTTCTGTCGGCTTGTGTATACCGTGAGATGCAGGGCGCACCAATCATGAATGGGCACAGGATATCAGTTTTGCCCTATTTGCCGGGCGCCAGTGTTTTCGGTATCGGAAACTGAATTTTAGCCTATCAGCCAGCTTGGCTGTCGTGGGTTTAAAACAATATGACTATACTGGCATGTATACGTGCTGAAAGGTATCTGATTACCCGAACCTGAATTTTAGCCCAGCCGCCATCTTGATTATCATGTTTTCAGTTAAACATACTGTCATGGGAAATGCGGTTTATGACCACAGATTGTTAAGGTGATTTGGTATGCGGTTCAGTATTCATTTTATGCACCATATCTAAGTTGGTGCTATCATCGTTACCGTCGTTCAGCTTAACGACGCTCCATCCTTTGATTAGTCATTTGTCGACGTGTCGACCATTTCAAGGAGCCTTTATTTGGACGGATCGTGGTATGTCCACGCGGATTGTGACGGGTCATTTGTTTGGCTTGAAGACGGATAATTTTGCTCGTCTAAATTGTAAGAGGAATTACAATACAAGGGCGTTTGGCTGTGAGCCAATGCCCCGCCCTGGGCGCGTGTCAGTCTATTGCTCGCTTTTTGGCGCACGTAGCCATGGATACTTGCTATTGAATGTTATCAATGGGGCGCCTCTTAGTATGAATGCAAAAGCTCCCGGCCCGGTATGTGCGGTCTTGATGTTCGTGCAGTTGTATTGTGTGAAGGTGTACAGTTTTATCTCCGGTCATCCGTGCCTAGTTTCACGATATGAGTACAGGGGTCCTCCCCTTATATCGTATGATGTAAATTGTTCTCATGTCTTAGTGGAATTACACACTATTCTTATGCCTTTTGACTTTGCCAGAAATAGGCAAGCCATTGTCAAGGGTAAACCGGACGTTTTCCATTGCCAAACAATGCAAAGTAAAGCTGACTAAGTGGTTCCGGAAAGGATACCTCTCTGAAGACAGTAGGCCTACGGCTGAGAGCTCATGTTATAGTGCCAAGACATGATGGTGAACCCGTCTGACTTAACCTTATGATGCGGTGGCGTGCTAAGCACGACACATTCCACCCGCATTTGTCTTATAGTTGTCGCATTCCAGGGTAGTTCATCAGGCGAGAAGATTATCACCACACCACTCCTTTTGTTCGTGTTGCTTCGCCCTGTTATGTGTTCCGATTAGAAAGGATGTATATCCGAGTATAGGTGGATATTTTAGTTTGAGAACACATCATTATTTGTTCTGCATTACAACAGTATCGTTCATTTCTATAGCAATAAAAAGTGGACATGAGTGAACAATTTTCAAGGTGTGAACATACTTTGTTGCCCCTATATCATAGGTTGCAACAATTGACAGTCGAATCTGAACAATGCGTTCTGTTTAGGCACGGTAATGCCGACACGTATCTGTATTGACGGTTGTGTGTTATCGTCCCGCTATAATGGATTGAGTGTTGCAGTATTTTATTCATACTAACGTTGACGGAGATTCGGCAGTCGTTCGTGCTGATCAATTTGCGGAACTAGATTATTTGCCGTGATCTATTGATTGGCGTTTTGACGCCAGATGATCGATCTATATAATTATATATAGTATATGGCATTATCGTGATTCAATGTCCTAGTCGTTACGCCTACGTTATTTGTTTGGGGCGTGTTTATATCGGAACTAGCGCCTTATGATCCATTCTTTAGAAGTACTGCACAATCATGTGTCAATGTGCGTTTCAGCATTGGTCAGTCGTACGTGCGGACAGAAGCTGGTTTGAATACTTTTCGAATTGTTTTTGCAAAGGAAGCGTATACATTCGATTTCCTTGGCATGGTTGACGCATTACACGTGACAGGTGTAGCTTTCGGATACTTGTTTATCTCGGGGTTACTACAATATCTTACGTTAGTTTGTTTTGAGTGATCGCTGGGCTCGTTCCGGGTCGGATGGCACAGATTTATTGATTATACACTCTTGATTAAGACCGCTTTGGTATATATAACGGTCGTATGTACCTTTGTATAAGGTACTTTAGAGGCAACACACTTGGAATAACCTCGAGTGACTTTCGTTGTTTCGGACCGCCGGTACGACTTTCATATTGGGCGCCGGTATGTTAGCATTATCTGCATTTTAATTTAAGCCCCATCGGTATTCGTCAGCATAGGCCATCAGCACGGGCGTCGATCTGTCATTGATACCCATTGATCAGGGGGGGATGATCCATTCATCCATCCCCCCCTGATGAATGGGTATTACGTAAGTATCGACGCTCATGGCCATCAGCATGATCAGTAGGTCGATGGCATAAGGTTAATTGCCACAATGTTTGGATCCAATTGCAGCATGGTAGAACGGCGCCAATCTTGTCGCCTTAATAGTCAACGATACGTTTGTTATCGTGCCGCCCTATTGTGTGGCGAACACTTTGTGATATTGCGTTCATTTGTAATATGTTATATACTATACGTTTTGGGTCAGTGGCATTATTGTCTTATCCCGTTCATGACTGGTTCCGTATACTCGGGCTAGGGTCGTCGGAGAATATAGATGTATAAAGTGGATTGATCAATCCTTACGGACAGGCGGAGAAACCGCCTGAAAGAGCTTTCGCTGAAAGGGCCTTCCAAACGTTAAAGGTACTTCAGATTCGTCAAATCAGATGCGCGGCGCCATCTTAAGTACACGTTGCGCACGGTGCGTGATGCACGTTAGCTCAGTGTCATGCGGTGCGCGCAAACTGGCCCAGTTCAAAATGGCGACCCGCTGTGTAGCATCCCCACGCTTGATGCCCTTTAAGTGTTGATTGTCACTATGATGGTACGGATAAAATCATTATAATTCAGAATAACACTGCTTTTCTCACATAAATAATATGTGGATTCCGTGTGCAATGGCACTGCATGTTCCGTTCGGATCGTGAACATTCGGAATTGTTGAATCATACTGTCTTTTTTCCTTATTGGAATGTAAAGGTTATTTGGTACACCGTACTTAGATCTCGTAGTTTTATATTTGAGTTTAGACTCTCCCTCACTCTCGACTTCAGTGGTTGATAACAACCAGAGGAAGAGAAATATATTGGCTCAATTTAGATGATAAAGCTTTTTTGATTTGGAGGTCTAGCTCCTCATTCCGAGGATCGTATTATTCGATCCCGAGATTACTGTACAGGTATGCAGGATCACGCGGACACACGGCACGCGTCGCGTTTGTCCGTTCGTGGAAAATGTTTGCGCGGACATCATGACTGTATTAGTGCAAGCTAAAGTATTGATGTACCTGTATTCTTACGGGCACTGATTTAGAATGGATTTGATTTGGCCGTCCGCGTGACTTGTCTATCGGGCACGACAATTCTGGTTACTGTCGTGCGTAGTATTAGCTCCCCAACTCTGGCTTTAAAGGTCCTACCTCATTCCGATTCATTGGGCCATACGAAGTAGAATCGGAAAATTAAACGAGATTTAAATGAAATTTAGATTGAAGTTTAATTATGATTCTACGAAGTATAGGCCTAATATGAGGAGTCAGGTACCCGCCCTACTATCCGTCGGATTGGCTGGGGTGTAAAACTTATCGAAGACTCTTTACACTTTGAGTGCCAGGGATTCGTATACTCTATCACGTCTATGGCGTAATAAGACCCGTACCCTTGTGGAGTTGGGCGAGCCTTTTCTTTGAACAATGGCGTTGTCGCGAAACCGCGGCGTATATATACACGGGGGAGCGAGAGCTCATTTGCATATCAATAGAAAACCTATTGTCTACAAAAATGTGGTGCTATTTCGGCCGCAACAGATGTGCGTCCTACCTGACTCCTCATATTAGGCCTATACTTCGTAGAATCATAATTAAACTTCAATCTAAATTTCATTTAAATCTCGTTTAATTTACCGATTGGGGTGAGCTATGGCCTTGAATGTAACCCGTGTAATGTAACGGTACTATATTTGCAATGTAATTGGGTGTGTCCAGTCACTTTGCAATTCGGAGTTGAGGTGTCAGCACATCATGTACAGGATGAGCTGCCTGCTTTCTTAGTGGTCTTGGGCAGTTCTCGTTTTTCATTCGTAGAATCCAAATTACAGGGCTTTTCTATCTGGATTTATTTGTGTGTGTTACATTCATCCCCATCCGTCTACTGAAAACTGTTCGGACGATTTGTAAAAATTCAGTTCTCTGAGTATTTGGCGGCTTATTACTTGCTGGTATCTGCTGGCTGTTGGGACATCCTTTCCAACGGCTGCGTGTGGAGACTTGGCTGTGAGCTGTCTGTTCTGGGCTGCACATAGTGTATGTTGATCATCATGTTGATGGTTCGCCCTGTTTCTGGTCACTGACCTGGGGGTTTTCCTTATGTTGATTTTGGTAAATTAACTGCACTACACCGCATCAGATCACTCCTTGTGTGATTCCTTTATTGGGGTCTTTCTATCTGTGACCTACGACAGTACACAATTCTAGCCAGTTTCCATATTTTTAGAACCAAGGAGGTTCAAACACAAGGATATACCTTCAAACCTAGACCTATTGTTCGAATTATGATGCCACTATATGCGTACATCCACAGGTGCATTTAGGCGTTATAACAATGATGCGTATTTCTGAATTCTTGCAATGTCAAGCAATGACAATGGAGGTCAGAATGAAAGTCCTTCCCAGTTTTCGCTGATGAACGATAATCCCAGATATTGCGTGGTGTACATGGTGTATAGAAAGCATTTTAGGACGAACAAAGGGAACAACATGATTTTATTCATGAGAAAAAAAGTATACAATTTCTAAATTTGGCCGTATTCGGCCATATAATTATATAAGATATATGTAAAAAGGGAGAACATGGAGAACAACCCGTTCCTTCTACAAATAACATAAACTTGATTTGAGGATTTTTTGCGGAATTCGAAGATTATTGCCTTGTATCTCCAATATTTGACCATTTTTCTGCATGTAAAGCTTTGATAATCTTCATGATCTTCATGATAATCTTCATAATCTCCATGATTTGTTTATAATAAACCATCTATCTATCTATTCATACTCTCCTAATACCTCATAATTATTTAATTTTTACTTTCTAGAGTGATAGTTGTGTTAACCGATCACTTTCCTCCCGCATCGTAATAGTTTTGAGGCAGCGGTAATGATCGTAATCAAAGCAGCCGCGAAAGTCATTAAATGTTTTTTTGTTCATGCATTGATACAAATAGGTTTTTGAATAAATTAACTAGCGATTGATTTCCATATGTTTAAAACTCCTTGTTCAAACATACAGAAAATGTGTATTACAAAGTTGATTGATATTTATAGAAGAATTTCATAATCGAGTATCAATAATAAAGAATATTGTTGCATATGATACCAGGACATAATAATAATAATAATACTAATATTGTTATGCTGTCACTGATAAATTAAATTTTTGTATGCAAGTTTTGACTACTTGACTTATTTGTGTAGGACGTCCATGTGGAAATGTTCAATATCATGTTATATGTGTGCAGTTGCTAATGACACAACAGTGCCGATAATATTATTATTTTGTATTTCCATAATGCAGGATACTTACAAATGTTCAACGTTCTACATCAGACATGAATGTTGACGTGTCGCAGATATTCAGTAAAATCTCCTCATCAGCTCGGTGATCTCTGGTATGACGACATATACATGAGACATTAATTTACTGGTTGTAGTGTGCTCCTGTTATCATGTTTATGTGGTCTATAAATACACGAAAAGGGATCAAAGTAACACAGTACTTCGGGTAATTATGTATTTGTGTCTAATTGTGATTATATAAACAAATAGATGCTGTTTAATATTTTTCAATAATCTCTTGACAACAAAAGATATATTGTTATCTGTATTTCACATGATTATGTTCGTTATTATGCTCGGGTCATATATTTCTCCGTGACATGCATCGGATAAGGTGCAAGGGGCTACGATGTAAACTTGTAAAGCTATACATTGTATTATAGTAACCAATTTTGAGTAACCAAATTGATAGATTCACATGTTGATGATAGACCCAGACACCCAGACATATTCTGGTAAAAGTGCTATCATATCGCGACAAGGTTGATATCATGAAAAAACCAGGGAAGTTCTCAAGGGTGAGAATTTCTTCATCATAGATGACCTCACCCATAGTGATCTGCACGAGAAAAGAAAGTGGGCAAAGCAAGCACAAGAGCTTTACTTGGAAGGAACAAAGCTACGCTTTTTTTCTTGGAAAGTGGCGCCAGGCTGGAGGTACCTCGTATGTATTCCAATAAATAACTGAATAAGGACCTCAAAGATGGATATTATTCATATGTGTGTCACTTTTGTCACTTGTATTTATATATTTTAAATATGCTTTTTTTTTTTAAAGAAATTATGCCAGTATTATGTTGCACACATTCAGTTGATAAAATCAAGACCATTTTTAAATCAGTGCTCATTTGTGAACTATGCATATTTGAATTATCCTCATTTTGTTGTTATTGTTTTATATGTCTTTCATTCAAAATGAGCCTGCAGTTGAGACTACATGCTGCCTCTACTGTCAAAAAGTAGATTTCAGAGTTGTACGGATTAGTACTTTCTTTATTATGGTGTTACCGTTGCTATTATTTGTGATGTACTTGTTTTTAACGGAACAATTTCGATACAACATGCAAAGTGCATCAAGTGACCCTTTTCATTTATGTCTTTTGTAAATAGCATCATGACCTGTTAAGAGTTATGTAATCCTTTTTTTCCTTTTTGTTATATTGACTCTATATTGTAAAACCCCCACTATGAGTCCCTTTTATTTTTGGTAGGATGCTGGATAGGCCAGCACAAATTTAAACTTAGTTTTTAGTTCACGTTTTACGTCCTGTTTTTGGCGTACAACTGACAGGCTGTTAGTTATTCGTGCTTTATTTTATTGTATTTTTTGTATTTTGTATTTTTTGTATTTTTTTGTTTTCCTGATGTCTTGTACAATCTTCTTAAATGTATTTCTTTCTTCACTCTCTTTGAAGGGCTTGTTTGATAACTGCTTTTATAGGGGAACTTTGATCACGAGTATTACTGGTAGTATGTTGTTGTTAATAAATCTATTCATTACTTGTTATGACTAGTATGTCAGATTTACCGTTTAATCTACTGTCTAATGATGAATTATTGTCTTTATTTAATACTACACGTAATAATGATCCGGGAGTAAGTAAAATAAATTTTGATAACCATGATTTAGATGATTATTATGATGATTTGATACAAACATTAGATTCATATGATGTTGTAAATCAGACTTCGTCAAAGTATTATTCTGAAGATAAAGCTCAGGAGTTTTTTACAGTGCTGCCAAATGATCATTTAGGTATTATGCACTTTAATATTCGTAGTGTCAATACAAATTTTGATCAATTTAAAATACTTATAAATAATATTATGCAAACATCATGTGCTATAATAGGTTTATCTGAAACATGGTTTTCTTCAAATCCAAGTGCTTACTTTTCCTTACCAGGTTTTAATTTAGTAGAAAATAGTCGAACCAATAAACATGGAGATGGGGTTGAATTCTATATACCAGAAGCTTTGAAATTTGAAATTAGAGATGGGTTAAATTATATGAATTCCACCCTTGAATCATTGTTTATTGAAGTTGAAAATCCCTGCGGGAAAATTTTTCTTTTTGGAATTATTTATAGACCTCCTCAATCTTCCCATGATGATTTTTTTAATTCGATTCATACTATCCTTAATAATAATCAATTTGTAAATAAAAATAGTTTTATAATGGGTGACTTCAATATTAATTTGCTTTTGTGCAATGAACAGTCCTTCCCAAAATATTTGTTGGAGTCCATGTCATCTCCCTCATTTCTCCCCCTCATTACAAAACCAACTCGAATTACAGACCATTCTGCTTCGTTGATAGATAATATTTGTACTAATATACAACCACTTCCAGAGTCTGGCATTTTACTTTCTGATATGACTGACCATTTCCCAGTATTTACTTATTTTTCATTTAAGAATAAAGTAAATCATTTACATGATGATCTTTATGCCCCTCGAAGATGGAAACAGAAAGATTTTGAGCGTTTGAAGGAAAGTTTAAGAATGGTCGATTGGTCTAGAGTATGTAATGAAAATGATGTAACTTCTTGTTATGATTTATTTATTGATGTATTGAATGAACATATTAAAGGGAGAGATCCACTTTTGCAAGCCAAAATTCAAAAGTTGCGAGGTTATTGTCTTATATGAAAGGAAATGTCATTTATTAGCATGCCTGAAAAAAATTAGGGCTTGAAATCTCTTTTTCGTGGAGTTATAGACCTAAAACTGAATAAACTGAGGGACGTCGGTTAATTAGGTACATACGTATTTTCGGCCGGTGAGTAAGTTCGTACATAGATTTCACGGAGTGCCAGATCGGTATGCAAGACCTCTACGTGACCCGCGCTAGCTACGTGAGCCGCGCTAGCTACGTGAGCCGCGCATAAGTACTAATGTGTGAGCGTTAACCAAGCAAAATACCCAAACATCGCTTAAACTGACTACATGTAATTATATATTCTTTCTTTTTGAGATCTTTTTCCGTGACATACGTTAACAAATGTCGGCTTCACAATACCTTTACGAGAATTAGTACTATATTGTTGTAATATTATGCTAAATCAGTTGAACTCCTTTATTGACCGATATATAGTTTAAATGGAGGGACGCATTCGTTTTTCATTCGTAGAATCCAAATTAGAGGCCTGTTCGCTCTGATTTTTTTGTTTGCGTGTTACATTGATCCCCATCCGTCAACTGAAAGCTGTTCAGATGTTTTGTAAAAGTGGACCTGTCCCTTTAATGCAAATGTTCATACTCGTTTACGAAATAAATCGAACCGTAAAAAAATACCTATGCTTCCTTGGATAACACAAGGACTACTAAGGTCTATAAATCGTAAAAATAATTTATTTTGTAAATATAAGTTAGACCATGAAGATAGTTTGAAAAACAAGTACATATCTTATACAAAATAAATTAACTACTCTTTTACGATTGGCGAAGAAAAAATATTATGCTCGACAATTTGAATTATGTAAAAGTGATATGAAATCTACATGTAAAATAATAAATGAAGTATTAGATAAACATAGAAAGTCAATAGATATTAATGAGTTACGTTGTGCAGATCGCTTGCTAAATCAACCTCCAGATTTTGCGGAAGCCATGAATAATTATTTTGTTAATATTGGCCCTGATCTCGCACGAAATATTCCAGGTACAAGGACACATTTTAGTGATTATTTACAAAATGCTAATTCGGCATCTATATTTTTGACCCCGACTGATGAAAACGAAGTTTTAGATATTTGTAAATAATCTTCAAAATAAAAAAAAAAGCCCAGTAGTCGTGTAGACGGTCCTATACTTTGTGTATTAGACCTGGAAGCGTTCTTTAGTCCAACGTTTTTTTATTGATTCATATTCTAGAAGGGTTAAGAAGAAATGTCAGCTTTGTTGCCACCTTGGCAACATTGGGCAACTTTTTGTATAAGCATTATAAAGTTAATTGGCTAATTTGCATATTTGTGAAATAAGGTCAGGGGTCATTTTCTATCTAGGAATAGTACAATATTGATAAAAACAAGTATTCTAGGGTATTTTGGGGCAAGGATTCCATTTCCGGTGCTCGTTTGTAAGTGCCTTATGGGAAACACCCTGAAATCCAAGATGGCTGCCCCTAATTTGCATATTTATGAATATTATTGATTTTCAGTGGCTACAGCCCCTAATAAGCAATAATTCCGGATTATTATTTCTCAGTTATGTTCTAAGTATGTATTTAAGATATCAAAGATTAGTTGCCATCATGGCAACCTCTAGCAATGCATATTATTTGCATAATTTGGTATTTTACCTAATTTGCATATTTGTCCAAATCGAGTATATTGGGAACCCGGAAAGTAAAAATGACAATACCACTTTTCCAAGGTTTTGGGGGCAACAGATCCGTTTTTGATACTTATTTACCTGTATCACCATGGCAACTATCTCAAATCCAAGATGGCTGCTCCCCAAATTACACATGTCATGATACACGACTATATTATTTCGGTTATATTAGATTGATATTATAATGTTTGGAGTTTTAATTATTGAAATGAGCAACTAGAATACTTGAATCACAATGTAGTTGTTTGCTTACAGTAAAAAAAAAATCATAATTTTATAAAATAAATGCCATTAAAGTGGCAAATAGCATTATTTACATTAAAATGACAAAGGCGGCTATCTTGGATTTATGTGGGTTGCCAAGGTGATACGTCGAATTAAGTATCATGAATGGATTTGTTGCCCCCTAAAGCCTTGGAAAAGTGGTATTACTTGTCATTTTAACTTTTCGTGTTCCCAATATAGGTACTCGATTTGGGGGAATATGCAAATTAGGCAAAATACCTAATTATGCTAATTATATGCATTGCTAGATGTTGCCGAGGTGGCAACCAAGCTGAATTATCTTTATCACACATTTAGAACATGATTGAGGAAAATAATAAGTAATTATGGCTTATTAGAGGCTGTAGCCACTGAAAATTAATAATATTCATAAATATGCAAATTAGGGGCAGCCATCTTGGATTTCAGGGTGTTGCTCATATGCCACTTACAAACGAGCACCAGAAATGGAATCCTTGCCCCAAAATACCCTAGAATACTTGTTTTTATCAATATTATACTATTCCTGGGTAGAAAATGACCCCTGACCTTATTTCACAAATATGCAAATTAGCTAATTAACTTTATAATGCTTATAAAAAAAAGTTGCCTAATGTTGCCAAGGTGGCAACAAAGCTGAAATTTCTTCTTAACCCTTCTAGAATATGAATCAATAAAAAAACGTTGGACTAAAGAACGTGTCCAGGTCCTAGAAAAATCTACACAGGGTTTGATGGATTAGATAACTTTTTGTTAAAAAAGATTATTATAGAAATAATTGACCCTTTAGTGTTCATTATAAATGTATCTTTGTTAAATGGATCCGTACCAAATGCCATGAAATGTGCTAAGGTGATTCCTTTATTCATAAAAGGAGAACGTGATAATATGTGACCCGTCCTACGTAGAAGAACCAGAAGTCGACAAAGTTGATTTTCTGGATTTGTATTTAGTTCGATTCAGCAATATCTAAGCTTTAATATGATATAAAGTTTGTCTCATAATGATTCTGCAACGCGGAGTTATTGACGCTTTTCTAAGGCAAATATTGAACGGTCTGGAAATAAGATGCCGAGAAAATAGCTCAAGAAACTTTACATCCATTTCGAAAGTGAAATTAGCGTTTTAAGCAGGCCATAAATGAACCGATTGCATGAATAGAATGTCGTAGCAACCTTTATTTAATTTTCTTGAAAACTTGCATATCAGTAAATATGTATGATATACACCTTCCCTCCAGAAACTGTTGAATATTATCCATGCATTGTAGAGATATGAACAGATTTAATTACAATTTAAGTGGGTTTGGAACGATAAACTGTACACATCGAGCACATGATACAATAGCGAGCACTTTCAGGTAACAAAAGGGATTCCGCTCTGGCTCTGTTTATTGTTCGATTAATCGGTATTGACTGGCAGTTTGATTTTAGGAATGCAAACTTGCGTCTGGTGCGTAATGTAAAAACTATTACAAAGAACAGTATGTTGATACGTGAAAAGTAAAACGGGGTATCGAAGCTAGACATTTTGGAGGGGAGGCCCCAGGTACCAAAGGCGGGAGGGGGGGGGGGGGGGGGATCCGTTGGTACAGGGTTTGTTTTCGTTCTTTTGGCGGGGATGCCCGGGGATGTCCCTTAGACAATTTTGAAACAGGTGTCTAAGTAACGGAGGCGAGCCTCGGTCAACTTCAAAATGAGGGTATATAAAAGAGTGGGATTGTGCTTTAGCCAACTTAAAACAAGCTCTAAATAGCGTTTTTTTTTTGTTTTTGTTTGGTGGTGTGGGGGGAGGGGTATGCCTTATCATAAAATTATTATGAACTACTTAAATATTTAGTACAACAAATTAATTCTACATACGATTAATGAATGTTATGTTACAGGGCCCAATTCTTTAATCTATATAATACTCACACTCAACCAGTGGTGTACATAGTGTATGAGGTTGGAGGGGGGGTGGGTGTGCAGTTAATTGGATAGGACTTGGGTCGTATTGTCATAAACATACTTTGTCAAACTCAATAGGGCCACTATACAATGGAGGCCATTTGGATTACTAATCTCCGTGCAAGCGACCGCGCAGTCAATAGGGATTAAAGAATCTCGATGTGCGCTGGCCGCTCTTGACGGCTACCGAGATTCCAACTTAGCACAAAGGGGTTGTTAAGAGGCGGAGCTTAATATCGATCGCTTTTAGTGGCAAATAATTTTGGAACGCAAACTTTTCAAACCTGCAAAAAACATGCTTCAAAACTCTGCTTAATTTTTACCTTTCCACTGGATATTTTTACTGGATATTTTGCGTACCGGTAGAACAGATATCAGGGAAATGCATGAGGCAATAATATTTTATTTTCACCTTTTCATGCAATTTCAAATCAATCGTGATTTCTGAGGTTCGACATATTGCGACTTCTGGCTCCCCTGTGGATGGCGAGGCACATATAAGTAACTATAGGCCGATATATTTATTAACTTCTTCGTCTAAAATTTTTGAAAAAATTGAATATGCTAGAGTAATAGATTTTTTTTATCGTTCTAATATTTTGTGTAATTCTCAATTTGGTTTTCGGCAAAAGCACAGTACTACGCGATTTTAACATTAGTAGAAAAAAATAACAAAATCCTTTGAACGTTCATCTCATACTATTGGTGTTTTCCTGGACTTCTCTAAGGCCTTCGATACCATAAATCATGATATTCTTTTATATAAACTTCAGCATTACGGTATCAGAGGTAAGGCCTTGGAGTGGTTCAGGAACTACCTTACCGGCAGAAGTCAATTTGTTTTTGTTAATGGTTGTAAGTCATCCTTAAAGTCTGTTGTTTGTGGAGTCCCACAAGGCAGTCTACTTGGGCCTCTTTTGTTTGTGATATATATTAATGATTTTTATACCTCATCTAAAGAATTGTTATTTATATTATTTGCAGACGATTCAAATTTGTTTTTTCTCATTCTGATCCGCATACACTATTGTCTATTGTAAATAATGAATTAAAAAATGTTCATGATTGGATTAGAGCTAATAAATTGTCCTTGAATATAGACAAAACTAATTATATGTTATTTAGTAAAACATTAATATACCTACAGTACGTGGGGATCTTATATTTAATGGAAAATGTTCTAAAAAGGGTTTATTCAGTCAAATTTCTCGGTCTCTTTATTGATGATAAGTTGACTTGGAAAGACCATATAGATTATATAAGAAAATTGATTTCACGTAATGTTGGCGTACTAAATAAACTTAGATACTCTTTTCCACCATCAATCTTGCAATTATTATATTATACATTAATTTTACCCCACTTAAATTATGGTATCCGTGCTTGGGGAAATGCTGCTGCATGTCATCTTGAAAAGGTTTTGTTGTTACAAAAGAAGACAGTAAGAGTATTAGATAATGTAAATTTCCTCGCTCATACAAATGTGATTTTCATGGAAAATGTATATTGAAGGTATCTGACTTATATACTTATAATCTTTGTCAGTTTATGTACAGTGTTAATAACGGTGAAGCTCCTACTATTTTTTAATATATGTTTAATAGAAATAACAGTTATCAAAGCCACTCTACAAGACAATCATCACTATTTCATTTACCATTGTTTAGATCTATGTTTGCACAAAGAACGTTTTTGTTTACTGGCCCAAAAAGTTGGAATTTCCTGGAAAAATCTTTGAGGGAAAGTGCCACTTTGAGTGCATTTAAAACTAAGTTAAAGTGATGCCTGTAAAGTGTCAGATATTGCACAAAATGACATTTGAGACTTCAATCCCATATCAATATCATTGTAAAATACAATTGAAAGATTTGTGAAAGTTTGAAAGAAAACGAACACTGTTTACCTAGTGAAAAAAACGAATATTGAGTTCATATTTTATCACCGAATACTGATGGTCTGCCATACTTTTGTCGTAGTAATGAATGATCCGTTTGAGATATTCGCACCCGTGTATTTTTACACACGTAGTACATAATTCATGGAATTTGAACTCGCTCGGCTCAAAGTTCAATCTCCGGAATGTTCTCACAGGCACTGGCGTAAATCTGTTCGGAAAGCACAATGCATTGGGGGGTCGAGCAATTGTTCACAAACCGTTTGTGAAC
>JBAMJV010014251.1:0-24401 GCA_037951105.1 Echinarachnius parma
GCCCCCAACACTGCGCTCTTTAATCTTAAGAAGATATTTTACATTTCTTCATTACTATAATCAAAATTTGTATGTCCATCCCCAATACACAAATTATAATCATTTTGAAGATTTGTAAGATTCTCTTAATTTTCTTAAGATATTGAATAAATGTTAGATCCAAATCATTCTATTTAATATACATTCACCTATATAACAGCTGTTTCCGAACCGATTTCGATCAAACAACGTGTACTATGTGTGTGAATCAATGGGACTTTAAACCAATATTACACTTAAGTCTTTCATTACATCACCAACTGTTTGTTTTCTTGAAGCGCTCTTTCAACCAATACTGTACTACCATCCCTTTAATATTTAAAGGGGAAGTGATACTCAATAATATAATTTATATTCCTCCCCAAGGCAAACCTTGACTTCCCGATTGGTCAGTCATTAAATGATGCACTTATGTCCCATTTTCATATCTAAAACAAAAAAATATCCTCTCCAAGATAAACATTGACATAGACAAGATTGGTCATTTTGGTTATTGATGCACTTATGTCATATTTTCATATCTTTATGAAACATAACAGCCAGTGAAACTAGATCAAGATACAATCTGTGACCGCATCAATACAATTTAGTTTCGAAAGTAACAAGTAGCAATACAAGATATTATGAGACACTTATAATCAAGTTTTCATCCTAATTAGTTGTTTTTGTTTCTAACCAAAACATTAGTGAAACACGAACCTGAAGGGCATCAAATTATTGTTATAAAAAAGAGACTAAACCAAAAAAGGAAAATAATTATCGATTACATTGCTCTGTATAATTTATGTACGCGAAGAGTTTCATTAGCACTTTCTTGTTAAGAGAGATAAGGGCGTTACGTCAAATCATTGGTTACAGTCCGTTATTCCGAAGGTTCCGTTATTCCGAAGGTTCAGTTATTCCGAAGGTTCGTTATCGAGGGTTCGTTATTCCGAAGGTTCGTTATTCCGAAGGTTCGTTATTCCGAAGGTTCGTTATTCCAAAGGTTCGTTATTCCGAAGGTTCGTTATCCGAAGTTCGTTTGATCCGAAAATAAAATCGGGTTCGTTATTCCGAAGGTTCGTTATTCCGAAGGGGCTCGTTATTCCGAAGGTTCGTTGATCCGAAAATAAAATCGGGTTCGTTATTCCGAAGGTTCGTTAGTCCTAAAATGAAATAGGTTCGTTAATCCGAAAATTAAATAAATACGACGTAGAAAAGAATTGAGTTGATTTGATTTTGAGCAGTGTGGACTTGGGAAAGGGGATCAATCTTACTCTAATTGCCGTGGCTGCATGGGGGTGGGGAGAAGGGGAGGGGGGCAAAGAGTGGCTTACAATTCTAGTCAAATTGTATTTTATTTTTCTTTGTAAAACAGTGCAATAAGAATGAGATATATATATTTATATCTTTCTCATGTAAACAAACATGAAATAAAACCAAAATCAATTTTGATATAATTATAATTATGTCATAAAGTTAGATTTTGCTGCTTGATATCAGTCCAAAATCACATTTTATTTGTCTGAATTGTATGTATTTCATCATAAATAGCAACTAAGGGCAGGGGGGGGGGGGGGGGTGTCCTCCCCCCCCCCCCCCCCCCCCCCGTTAGGGAGCTTTGTCATTTTAAAAATTGAAACTGTGCATGATTTAAATTGATTTGGGAGGGGGCCCATTGACACCCCCCCCCCCCCCCCCCCCACCCCCCCCCCCCCCCCCCCCCCACCACTACGCCAGTGCACACACACACACACACACACACACACACACGCACACACACACACACACACACACACACACACCCCACACACACACACACAAAACACACACACACGCACACACACCCTATTTCATTTTCGGATTAACGAACCCTAATTCATTTTCGGAATAACGAACTTCGGAATAACGAACCCGATTTCATTTTAGGAATAAGCGAACCTTCGGAATAACGAACCTTCGGAATAACGAACCCGATTTCATTTTAGGAATAGCGAACCTTCGGAATAACGAACCTTCGGAATAAAGAACCTTCGGAATAACGAACCTTCGGAATAATGCAACAAATGTTCGGATTAACGAACCCTATTTCATTTTCGGATTAACGAACACTCAGGTATAGGAAATTTGCGTGTTCGGAATAACGAACCTTCGGAATAAACGAACCTTCGGAATAACGAACCTTCGGAATAACGAACCGCACCCAAATCATTGACCAATTGAGTTTTGCACACAATCGTGTAGGTCGGAGCCAACTAGTTGTGTATAACTTTGCCGAATTTCGATAATTTTAATTTCGCATTATAAGAACATTTATACACAATAATAGAAATATAGAGTTGTCGTCTACAGTGCTCTGTTAACATGTTAACATGATTATCTCCGTAGTAAAAAAAAAGTGACCTAGCGCCCTTCTTCTGCTCACCTGTCAACTTTTAACAAACGGGATCAGGCCATATATTCTCACAAGGGGAGCAACGTGGGTCTGCCGACCCCCCCCCCCCCCCCCCCCTCCCCGCACTTGTACACCACTGCTAACAGTGCACCCTCTGTAATTTGATAATTCCATATTCTATATGATATACAAATTTAATTCGAGTAATTGTTCATGGCTTAAGTCTAGCACATTTTTGTTTCCAAATTTAGTAGCCTACATGGTCACATTTTGTCATGACGTCGGGCTATCATGCATGAGATTTAATATAAGATACATGTTTAACACCTTCACTTTTCTATGTCGTTTATTTATAATATCACAATATTGTCAAATTAATGTGGCATTTACTTTTGGGATCTCTACTTTCATCGATATTTACAAAACTTGACCTAACAATCAGATACATCAATACATTGTCAAATATACAGTGTGAGTAAAACAAAAAACGGACTTTACTAGCTAATAAATACGAAATTCTAAACATATATACGTTAATATTGGTTTCATGATAAAGTTTGGGAAAATGCCGTTAAAATGATAAATCATACACTCTGATCACTTCACGCTTCATCAAACGCGACCTAATTATCAACAGTCATGCCAAAACTACCCGTGTCCAAGTTTGCAGTTTTCTTGTTTTGTGAATGGCTGCATCCTGTTGATGTTTCGGCATCCATTCATGATGAACAAGACAACTGAAAACTTGGACACGGGTAGTTTTGGCATGACTGTTGATAATAAGGTCGGTTTGATGAAGCGATGAACGCTGATCAGAGTGTATGATATATCATTTTAACGGCAATTTCTCAAGTTTTAACATAATATCAATATCAACATATTCATGTCTAGAATTGTGGATTTATAAACTACTAAAGTCCTGTTTCGTTTTATTTTACTCACACTGTATATCCAGAAAAAATATTAATGGAAAATTTAGTCAAATTAATTTTTTTATTTCTGGGGATTATGGCCCTTTTTACAAACAAAGCAGATATTAACCAAAATATTAAATACATTATTTACAATACTTCCATATCCATACCAACATTTTACAGCGCAGAAAAGCATAGGGAAGAAACTATGTTCATGATGTGTAGTATTGTAAGCCTATATTATTAGTGACTTGATGTGTGCGATGTTTAGCTACTTGTATCATAAACACAAATGTCTGGTTTTAACCATTTATTTCCAGATTGTTTTTGTTTGTTTGAAGGCATACACCAACGTTTAGCTAAACAATGTTTTATTTTCGATCATCAAGGCAATTCTCTTTTATAAAACAGGCAAGCTTAAGACATCTTAAAGGGACTTAGTAATATTGGTTCTCTCATACCTTGTCATATTCATATTAACAATAAAAACACGGGACAGGTTTCGTTTTTTTAAATTGTTAATTCGTTTAAAAGATATTTAAAGGGATCTAGTAACTTTGCAAAAAGTGATAAGTGGTTGATACAATATATATTATTGTATATATTTTATGTCCACTAGGTGTTGTGTAAAAATCTCAAGTTAAATGGATTTATATGGCCGAGTAATGAGCAAAAATGCAAAGTGACATTCACCAACTCATTGCACTCACTTTGTACCCGGTTCTGACGATCCGTTGGATAATTTGACATCTGAACACTTCAATCGTAAATATCTTTTTAACGAAAGGGAAAAAACCGAAACTTGTCCCATGCTTTTGTTGTTGATAAGAATACAACAAGGTATGGGAACCGCTATAATTTCAATTGGATTTTGAGGATTTGGACAATGTTACTAAGTCCCTTTAAGATTGAAGTGTTCAGATATGAAATTGTCTAAGGGATAATTGCATGCCGTGTACAACACAAGTACAATGAGTTAGTGAAAATCATTTTGCATTTTTGCTCATATCTCAGCCCCTAAACATCCAATTAACGTGAAATCTTTACACATTACTTTGTGGACATATCAGATCACTCAAATACACATTTATTATATCACTCATCATGTTTTGCACTTGCCAACAAAGTAACTAGATTTATTTATTTATTTATTTATTTATTTTGGTATACATTTCAAACTGATCAGCAGCAGTGCTGAAAGGATCAGTGTACATTGAACATCAACACGTACATAGTATAAATAATACAATATACCGTAGCAATTGTTACATTCGAAATCAAATGAATTGGAACATTAATGTTAGTACAACATTTACAAAAGTAAATCACTATAATCAAAGCTGCACTACACAAAGAACAAATATCAAATCATTGTGCATAATTGCTAATCAACCACATTTACAACAATGAATTGCATACAGTAATTCATATAAGTGATATAAAGTAATTCATAATTGGAACTGTTCTAAGTTATTAATCACCAAGCAATTAATTCATTACAATATATTTATCATAAAGTAACTATACTTATCAGCTGAATACCTATTGCGAAATCATTATTATATGAGAGCAAGACTATTCTAGTCATATTGATATTTCAATTGAAATTAATAAGCATAATTTAAAAATTAAAAATTATGTACGTATTACAAGTTTAATATCAATAATTTACCAAAATTCAAGGTATCAAACTGCAAGTTTATGAGTATTTATCATATTACATAAATAAAGAAACAATCTAAGTCTACAATGTTATCATCTAAAAGATCTTTTAACTATATACATGGAATACCTAAGACCAGTACTTAATTATTGCGTCCCGGTTTTTAATGGAAATATTACTCAATTGAGCAAATATTAAATTTAGAACGAATTCAAAAGAGAGTCCTCAGAATAATATTGGGAGGTGACTATATAACATATGCCACTTTTGCTCTTTCATTGTGCAATTTAACTATACTCCGCAAAAAAAGAAACTGGACACTTGTATAAGACCAAATATTTCATACTCATTCACGATAAAATATATGATATTGTATATCAAAGTAAAGATAAAACTATCTTCAATATTGGCATGAAATCCAGATGAAATCATTCATGCATGACTTGTCACGGTCAATTAACCACAGCAAGGTCTGTTTTCAAAAATAGCAAAAATGGAACATATAAATGTTGATAAGCATAATCTCAAACGCTATATTCATGACATGGCATAATTTTTCATTAAAAATGTGACCTTTTCTATCTTCATCTCAATAAAAAGTATAAATGTTGACAAATAGTGAACGTTATAAGTTTTATTTTCATCCAAAAGTAACAAAATGGGGAATACTATGGCAAAGATTTATTAGTTGAAACCACAGTTTGTGCCCTTATTTCAGCATGAAAAATTGTATAAATTCTTCTCCAGAATTCTACCGTAGTCCAAAGATCTTCAAAACTTGATGTCACCCTTTCACCCAGTCTTTAACATGACATTTCTCTAGGTAACTATGGTTAAAATTGCAGGGGACACATGAAACAGTCAAGCTTCATGCGTCTAATACAGACCAGTATGATGAAGCTCTCATAAACTGGCCCTGTTTTATTGACAAATTTGTATTTTCAGAGTTTGTTTATAACAATAAAGTTAAATAATGTCATAATTTATTTGCCCCGCACATCTTGTTTTAAGTGAAACGCTTACTATCATTTCAGTCGAATGGTGTGGTCCTCCATTGTTTTTGCTATTTTTGAAAACGGACCTTGCTATTGTTAATTGACCATTGCATTTCATGCATGAACGATTACACCTTTAATTTATACCCTGCATGTAGAGGACTAAATTCCCCTTAATTTGATATATAATAATGTACACTTTTTCGTACATTAATATGAAATATTTCAACTTATACAAGTGTCCAGTTTCTTTTTTTGCGGAGTATATATTGGAAGCAAAAAGAAAACAACTTTGTGAACAGTTTATAATATCTTTAGAAAACACCCTGTTTTTAATGATTGGTTACCAATAAAAAAAAATAATAATGCTCTTCCTTACCTTGTTCATATTTTAAACAATATATAATTACATTTTGTATAATCATTTTCTTTTCCTATGTACAATTGCGTAGTTTGCTATTTGCATATTACTCATACAATTATTAACATGTATCATGCACTTTACAAATGTAACACATGTACAATTCAGCCTTTGGCTGCCCACTATTTAATTAATAAACTCTTTTTAAATTCAATTCAATTCAACACATATAACTTAATTAAATTATACCAAGCAATGCAAATCATTACTAACAAAACACAATCCAACCAAATTCATGGTTTTAATGTTCGTGCCAAATAGGGGATAGTTGATTTACGATATCTTTCTGTGTTACATTTAATTGTACACAATCCCGACATGTTCCCTTTAATATTACATTTACTTACATATACGTCCTAGTCCACATGTATAGACAGTAGAAAAGGCATACATATATTACTACAAATGAATAAACACTAACCACTGTATCTTTTTTAAAATATCTGAATGTGCATCAATATGATAATTAAAAGCAACGTCCGCAAAGAATTGATATTTAAAAATCGCTTATTTTAACTATATTTACCAATCTACCATATTGTATAACGAATTTCAAGTCAATTGATATATCACAGATTATAAACATTCATTCATGATTCATTAACAAAACGATTCTACTCAAATATGTCTCAATAACTTGATCTTCTTAATCCTAAACATTAATCCCTCTAAATACTAATGAAATCGGGAAAATGTGTAGGACTCGATAAATGGAAAGCTTTGCTAACCAATCGTTTGCGATTATCAAGCTCTAGCACTTCAATGACAACTAAGTCGATCACAGTCATGAGTTTAAGTTCATTAAGGAATAACTATTATGGGGATTGATTCTTCTTCTATATCTGTATCCAAACTCAAATCAGAAGGGCCTCTGATTTTGTTGTTACAATATTTTAATGGTATTTTGTCTGCAAGAGTTGTAATGAAGTTGTAATAAAAATTACTGATCGCCTCTTCATGTTCAGAGTTTAGCACACTCCCGCAAAAGCGGAATCTTGTGTAGTCCCGATAAAGCGGGATTATGACTAATTCATGATCGACGTTGCAGGGCACTGCACGCAGTCTCCCTGTACAAAGTGAATGGACATCCGCCTTTCAGTCACGACTTGACCATTTTTAAAACATGACATAAATCCGACACGGTGTTTTTTTTTTTATTTACACATGTTATTTGTAATAAATACATTGTCTGATTTGAAATAGTATTGCTGTTGGTTCTTTCACGATGCCGTTGCAGTTTACTCTTAAACTAAGAAAGAACAGGTGTGTCAACTACTTTACAAATCAAACACCTTCGTAGTATTATGTTGTGGAGAAGATGTTTTAAGATGTAAACATTGTTTGCAAAAACAATGCAAACAATGGTTGATGTATTGTATGCCCTGGGATTAAACGAATCTCAAAGTTACAATACCGTATGTCCCCCAAAAATTATAATCGGACTTTCTGCAACGATAACTTTAAAGATAGTAGATAGATCATAATGTTATTTCAAGGTATGAAAATATAACTTATTACCTATATCTTGCAGAAAACCTTATTCGATTTGCTTCAGTGGTAATGTAATTATTTATTTGATTTGCGCATTATTTAGCTAGGGAGGATAATACATACCGGAAAGAACACACTCCTCCACAGTGTGAACACCCTGTGTTTCACAGTGTGGACCACAATACTAAATTCGAGCGCACAGTGTGAAAGCCAACTCACACTGTGAACACACTGCGAACACTCTGTGAAATTGCTGAAATACACAGTGTGAGTTGTTTTCACACTGTGAAAACGCTCGAATTTAACATTGTGGTCCACACTGTGAAACACAGTGTGTTCACACTGTGGTTGAGTGTGTTCTTTCCGGCAGGGACGCACCGCCACCAGAAAAAAACAAAAACATTACATCGCTGTATCTTTGGTCTTCTGTGTACGAGGCATACTTGGCGGATCCTGAAACGGTATTTCATAATTAGTGACATGGCTCTCATCTCTCTTAGCGCCGATGTTGATATAATCAGAATGATACATGTTGGGTTGTAACTCGGTGTACTGCTCGTCGGGGTGCTCTGGATTCCCACCGCGCCCTGATGACGTCGATGTCATGACCGGCGACTCGTACACGTGATCGACCTCGACCGTTTTTCTCTGTCGAGTCGGAGCGGATAGTCTGTAATGCAAACATATGCTATCTCGTTAGTGATTCATAATTATGATATTAACAATGTACCCTCAGTCAGCAAAACTTGATTTACAAATTATCTATATGTCGGACTATGGAAACGTATGTATACAAGGTGTTACAATACTTGTCTTTATATCAATACATATATGGGATATTGTAGTGGCGTAGCTACGGGTGGGTAAGGTAAGGGCACGTGCCCTAAATAATTTGTAAACAATAATTACAAACCATAAGGGGAAATTTGCGTAAAAATATAGGAATACATAAGGTGTGCCCTCAATCAGTCTAACCAAGCTACGCCACTATATGATTTTAACAAGACCCCGACATTACTTACAAAAGTACACTACCAATAAAATAAAAAATATAAAAAAACATAATAAACATTAGAGCGCTTTTTTTAATGAGATGATTGACAATCATGATAGGTTCGATATTATTCGAAACACTATTATTAAACAGCCTCATGAATAGCGGCGTATCACCATTGCAAGGTGGGGGTTAAGATACATAATTGTGTAATGTAAAATGTAAACAGATATTAGAATAGCCGTTTCTGTAATCAGTAATTACAATCCCGCCACCGGTTAGGGGTGGGGGTGAGGGGGCGCAGGCAGTGAGTGCAGGGACAAGGTTTCCAACCGGGATGGGAGCTTTCTCATCCTCGGCCTTGCATCACCTTGCTTTGCCACTTTTTTTTAGATGAAAAAAAAACAACACACCTTTTGACTCTCACCGACATCCAAACACCAAAGGCAGAGACAACGACGATTACAACCGCCATGACAGCTATGACAACAGTCATGATAGTTGTACTGGACGAGCTGCGTTGTGTGCCATCTGTAGTATTGCAACCTGTAGAGTTGAGATGGTGATTAAATTTGACCTGGCGACAATTGCTCCGTGGGTTAAGCTTTAGGTTTTGGGTTAGAGTTAAAATCTATGCTTGTTTCTGAAAACCTTATAGCGGAGCAATGGTCACCGTAGAACATGTCATAGTATAGGAACCAATACCAGTAGCAGACGGAGTAGGAGCTACACGTTAACATTAATACAAGTATGGATAGTTGAAAGCTATGCTGGTTTATGACAAATTTGTACCGGACTGTGAATCAAGGAGTAAACACGGATTTAACTTTAAGAAACAACATTGCCTCAGAAAAATGGCCCTAGGATCCCAACGCCTTACCCAAAATCAATGCTCATGGTATCATTTTGTTGGAAAAAAAATGTTCTACCCATTCAAATAAAAAACAATGACATTTGGTCGATGATGTTGATGATATTAACGATCGTAGGTGTTGCAACCTTTCTGGGCCACCCTGTATATCTAAACTTGATACAACATTTATACATGTCAAAACTAAATCACATTAGACAAATGATTTAATCAACACGTGCAAAAAACTGTGGATGTTGTATCTCTTTGTAAACGCACATTGTTGGAAAAGTTTCTCATCGAAATAAAACAAATTAGTAAAATTTAAATGCAGATCCTTAATGACACAAACACTAACGGAAAGGTAGCCCTATCTGCCAAACATTGCCTTTTCAAAATTGTTGATACCAGTCTGATATACAGGTGTACAGATCTAACCCATTGTTTATCAAATGTTCACGTATTATGATTGACAAGATCATCACAGGTTGTTCTATTCAGACAAGGCCTAATTTACATTCACTGGAATTGTACAAACAATGTTTTACTAAACTGTATTCTCTATGATGATACAGTACATATAAACCGAATTGTTTATGAGATCGTACATGCAATCTATTGTATACGTAGTTTAGCTAATAAAACTGCTTTGTCTAACGCATATACAAAGGTGAACTCCATGAATGTAATTAGATATACAAAATAAATTATTAACATAACTAAGTATTTCGAAAATATGCATTAGCATAAAACATCACATATAAATACACCCAAATAATACTGTCATAAGATTAATACAGAGAATCGAGGTAAACCATATTTACAAGGTTTTATTTTCGCTATCAATTTCTTGCTGTGTCACAATGTGTCATAATGCATGAAATGGGTGGCAATCATGATTGTCATATTTGAGTGCATTACCAGATCTTTTAACATGGAGTAATCTCTTCTTTATACAATCATGTTATTGTAAATCACTAGATTGATTTGTCTACATCTTTGCCCTTAAACTGAAGCTGACACAATAAGAGATTTTCATTATGACATCAATAACCATGATTATGCAATTTGCACGGCAAGAATTAAGAAAGTGAGAGTTTTACCTGATATGGATGTCCTGGCTAATGCCGGGGCTGACCAGTCACTCTCTCCTTGGCCATTCACAGTTCTCACCTGGATAAAACATTGAAACGTATAGTAACTGTCTAACTGATGCTGTATTGAACTTTCTAACTGAAATATGCTTTGATCACTGATATATTATGTTATAGCTGTTTGGGTCACAACAGCTTTACAAGGGTAATACCCCAATACGAACCATGAAGTCTTTGCTACGAACACCACAACTATCCAACGTTGTCATGGTTGTGCATCAACTAATTTTCAATGTTAAAACCAAAAAGCAGAATGGGGACAGTTATGGAAAGCTTCTCTATTTCCCAAACTAATTGATCGGCATGGTTGAAATGGTCTAAAAGATGGCTTAATATATAGTAACATTGGAACCATATAATTATTACAAAAATATAGAAATATAAATTGAAAGTTCCATGCGCGCCGCCGAGATTGTGTGCGGCCCAACGTGACTGCCTTTTGTACGTGCATGGTGAACATGTGCGGTTGAATTAAATCGCGGGTCATACATTTCATTTATTGAATATAGTCGCAAGTTTTGTCCAACTCTTTGCGTTAACATATGACTTAAAATATAATTTATTATTTCACATAGTCGGTGATAAACGCTGATGTTATCTGACTTGGTATAACACGAGACATTAAATGGCTTAACGCGGTCACGTGATTGTAATGATATTTTGTTATATTTCACGGAAGAGCATCGACATATCGATAGAGTGGAATTTTCGTTTATACCTATGGCAAACAATAAAAGCGATGCTATCGATTGCAGGTGTTGTATTACATGCTGCAAGAGAGATTGTATTACGAAGTCACAATGAGAGAGAGAGAGAGAGAGATATTATATTATGACGTCACAATGACGTGCACACATAAACTTCGAAAAGCCAAATTTTCGAATCGAGCACAGAGAGGCTTAAGTCTAAAGATGTGTTACTTTTGTCATATAGCATAACATATGTTAATTTGGGTGTCGGGGAAAATCACGGAATGTTCCCCCGGGATTTGAAATATTATTTCGTGAAGACAATAAGTCACTCGACTACGTCTTGGGACTTCCTCAATAGCATTTAAAATCCTTCTGAGAAGAACATTCTGTGATATTCCCTCCACCACCATCTGTATACTATTTTATTTTTTGTGTGCGGGTCGTTTCCCAATAATCTATTGAATTTTAGCTAAGACAAGTTCGTGACCACATACTGCACATTTCTTTGCTAATTTTCATTTATTCACTGTATCTCCGGCAAAATAATGTAAAACAAGCTGCATAACTTCAGTTGATCCCCCGCATTTATCCCTGAGATGAATTCTTAACCTGAGGGTTTTTGTGAGGTGCGAAGCATCCAATATTATGGACAATGGGAAGTACCACCATCCTTATAAACATAATAAGTATAACTAATGAGAGGCTTTATCTCTGGATAAATCACCATGATAATGTAATTCATCTCTGGCGACAGGTCCTCGATGGTGTACTCTATATCTAGGCTTGAACCTAGCACCTCATCCAGAGTCGCTTGAGCTCCAACGTCATCGACAACGGGTCGATACTGAATCTCATACTTGTGGATGTTACCGTTGAGGTTCTCAGGCATCGCCGCTGACCACGAGACAATATACGAACTGAGCGTGCTTCGTGTGATCGCCATGTTGCCAGGGGGCGGGGCAACTGCAATAGAACAGTGTTTATGGTCACTGATAGGTGGAGTCTTGGCTAAATAATATTTGTAACTGCCAAACGCATAACAAAGGCGTTATGTACGCTAATTCATAAGTTAAGTATGATCAATGAAATAATTAACCTATTTTTGTTAACTGGCCTAGTGTTAGATTTTATTTATTTAGGAATGCCAGGAGATTATTTTGATTAAGAGACACAAATTGTTCTGCATGCATTTACATAGATCGTCGAGGTATTACACAAGGAAAGGCATTACTTATTTGAACCGAAACTAGTATTTTGAATGTTACAAGTCAAGTTAATAAAGGGATCTAGTAACTCTGCTGGCATGTGCAAAGGGTGATGAATGGTTGGTTTAATGTGTAGTTTAGTGATCTGATATGCCCTCTTGGTATTGTGTGAAAATTTCACATTATGGATGTTATATGGCCGAGTAATAAGCACAAATGCAAAGTGATAATCCGTAAAACTCATTTCTCTGACTTTGTGCATTTGGACAATGTTACTAGATACCTTTAAATCCCCGTCTATATAGTTTGAAAATATCATGAGTTCTTACTTTCTTCAGCTGTCCTCACAGTAACTGGGTTATTTCTAGCACTTTCGGCATCTTTGTTCCCCGCTGTTACATAAACAGTGTACTCCAGATATGTTTGTAGGCCAGTCAGGAGCAACGATGTGTTTGATATACCAGTTACGATCACCGATGTAGCACTTCCACCTGAGGGTGAATAGCTGATCCTGTAGAAATAGTTGCCACTTCTGCACAAAAATGCTGACTCTGGCAGAGCCTAGAAACGAAACAAACAAACAAACATGGAAAATAACGTTATTTTTGATGTACTTTAAATGATCAGATGCACTCTTGCAAAACTTCCGTCAGACAATTAATAGCGTATCATCTACAATTTGGTTTGACTGCAAACTTCACTGAAATGAAAGATAAACAGGGTGATAGCAAACAAAGAATAACTATTTCCAATTGAATTTATTTGTACACAACTAGACGGTTAAAAGCGTTCCGTGTACAAATTACCACTACATACAAAATAACTTATAACATCATATACACAGAGGAAATAGTTATTAAAATTTAATTTAAGGGATTAATCACCACCAATGTTCTTTTTTCTTTCAAATAAATGAAGAAAAAACAATTGTTGTAGTCCATTCCAGCAACAAAGACAGCAACAAGATTTCCAAACAACTTTTGTTATAATTTGAAAGTTTATCATCGTACTTAATTATCTGCAGAAGAAGAAGACTATAGGAACTAGGGACGTATAATGGATGGATCTTTGACTGCGCGCAGTCGAAATGGTTTCCTCCGCCATCGCGCGATTTTTGTTAGCATAGTCAATTTTGAACTAATGACCCTTTAACCATAAAAAAGGCCGCGTTTTTTTGTAGATGTTTCGACGGATGTGTATAGAGCTCGGTTATTCCTAATGTTTGTATTGTTTTGATAATTTTTCATGAATTTTGTTGTTGTTAACTTCTGTATTATATTGTTTTTGTTGTTTTATTTAATTTCTTACTAATTCCATAATTTGTTGTCCCCAATACAAACACCTTAACTGTAAACAAGACCAAATAACAAATGTTTCTATATAATATTTCTATAATCAATATGTTTTGTACACAAATCAGGAAAATGAGATATTTTCGGGCTAACATGCAAAGACAAAAGGTCATATGACATCGTAACGTTGTTTTAACAGATGCGCAAGACAAGAAAAAAAGTCACCAAGCGGTGTAGCGTCATCCCAACCCAGATAGCAAAGTATCTGGGGCCCATATGGGATATACATGGGCCTTCTGGGGCCCATATGTCCCATGTAAAACCCGCATGGGACCCATGTGGGTACACCCATGTGGATCGCATATGGGTATACACATGTGGGTCCCATGTGGGTTTTACGTGGGACATATGGGCCCCACATGGGTATACCCACCTATAACCCACATAGTGAAACCATAGTGAAACCATACCAAAGGTATAAACAGTGAAGATAGTGGCCTACCTGCCAGGAGACCCGTAGCTGTCTTGGATTCACTGCTTCCACTGTGACACTAGATGGAGAGGCACTGGGCACTGCAGCAAAAAGAACAATAATCACATATTTATCATATTTAGTCATGTAATTACCATTCTTTTTCATGGAGATATTTTACTACATATTATTATGAATACAATATTATATTACGGTGGGGACGTAGCACTCAACATGTATATGCAGTATTTGCTTATAAAATACAGTCAAGCCTGTGTAAAGGGACTACCTAAGGGTAAGAAGAAAGTGGCCACTGTAGGCAGGCGACCTTTATATACTGTATACCATACCCTTGTTTCTGAAACATATCACCTATCATGGTCACTGTAGACGGGGTGGATGCAGTAGACTGTTGGCCAGTAAGAACGATTTGACTGTTTTCCTCTCTTTGGAGATGAATAGTTGTGTTTATGTAGCTCAATTTGCAAGGTCTCGTAGACCCACACGATGCACATAATTGCCACATAGTATGATATGCAGAGCAGGCCCGTAGCCAGTTTTTTGTAATGGGGAAGTGCGTAATTTACACAAACGGGACTGAGACCAATTGCCAAAAAATGTCGAGGCCGAGACCACAGGCTGAGAGTCGTGTAAGCCGGTTAAGATGGTCGAGACTAATAAAAAGTGGATTCGAGACCGGTAAAAAGTGGGGGGGGGGGGGGGGGGGTGCGTACGCACCCAACGCACCCCCCTAGCTACGGGCCTGCAGATATTAACTTACTTCCACACAGTGTTGTAGCATTTGTTGCCGGGGATCTCGGACCTATGCCATTTAGTCCTTCCCTTGCGGCCGCCACACTGAACTCGAAGGCAGTGTCCGCGACTAGACCAGTTATGGATGCAGACGTCATACTTGCTCCAATTGTCGCTTTCTCTGTCCAGTTATCAGACCCTAACCTCGTGGCATATGTTGTGTATCTGATGATCGGGGGATCTCCGATGTCATCTGCCGTCCAGCCTGACCACTGGAGAATGGCTGAAGAGGATGTCACGCTGGACACACTTGGTGGCTCATCAAGCACGGGCAGCACTGAAAATTTGACATATGGAAACAATAAATGACCAACACGTTTGCGGAAATAGAGCATGACACATTGAAGAACGTGTTGTCTGCACCTTATCTGGTAAAGTAAGGTATGTTTCATATGGCGCTGGCATAGCAGGAGACGCAACAACAACAGGTCTAGTAAGAATTTTGTTGAGTCCCCCTCAAAGCCATTACAGCGCAGACCGTTTTAAAGGACTAACAGCTTCCGGTGGGCACTTAGCGCGTAATAAATCAGTAGTCTAAATCAAACAATATTTGTTTAAGTGATCAGTTACGGATAAGTCAAGGAAGATAAGTCAAGAAGATACAGGATTTATACTGTCAACAATACCTCTACGAGTTGATACGAGTAGATGCGAGTAAATAGGAGTAGATACGAGAGGTAATGTTTTTTCACGGACGTTCACGATCTGTTACGGAGTTCTCGCGCCCATAAATATACCGGACAAGATTGAATGCGCCTCGTTCAGCGATCTGTCTTCAAGAGAGCACATCTTTACTGTCAACTTGCTTTTGCTAGTATTTTGTTGAGCCTTTGAGAGATTCCACCCAAGGGTGCCAGACGAAAGAAGGGAAAAGGTTAGACTATTCTACCCCCTGAGCACCCCCTGAGCACCCCCTGAGTCCAGCCAGAGCCGGCACCGGAGGAGGCAGAGGTGACCATGCACCCCACCCAGAAAACCAAGAGAAAGAAAACAGTAACTGCATTTACTGAAGAGTAAAAGGAGGATATCATTAAGTTCCACATTAAAAATTAAATCCTCTACAGCAAACGCCTGCGGGTTTCAAAGATGTCACCCAGAAGGAGGATCTCTTGGCTGCACAGGCAGCCAAGATTAAAATATGGTACACAAGCATGAGGACCATGAGGGACCGGCTGAAGAAACGAGCTAAGAAGAGTGGGTCAGGAGGAGATTCCATTACTGACATGAACAGCACAGAGAAGTGCGTGTAGGAGAAGTTCTCTTTTTTTATCCCTCACATTGAGACGGTGGATGCCGGAACTGTGGCCTCTTTTTCAGCAGCAGCAGCAGCAAGTGCCACATGTCTTTATAAGGTGGTTCCTAAGTGCGAAGGCGTCATCCCCCAGAATGAAAAAGGTGTTGGTAGTCATCAGGGATTGCAGCCAGAGGGCAGGGTGAGGGGGAGGGGGAGTTCTAGGGCTTCCTCTTCCAGGCCGTTGAACAGCTCAGAGTCGCCAACTATCTGAGCATCTGACATGTGTCATTTTCCACCAAGCATCCACCAAAGCCAGGAGTGGTGTAAGAAAAAAGCCTTTGTAAATGTAGTACAGACTGCCAGTGGCTTATTGATAGCAATGTGTTTGACATCCTTTTAGCTACGGCTTTTCAGGCTCCAGGGGTCACAGGTAGGATAAACACCTCATCTTTGTAAGCTTGCACAATTGTCTGGAACCATCTCTGACATGCTGGACACTCCACACATGAAGGCATACTCAAGGGACCGATAGTTCACTCTAGTGACAAGGTGCCTCAGTCTCACTGCCAGTTTCAGTCCAGGTGAGAGGGGTTGCCTGAAACTGGTGAGTTTCCTCTCGAATGTTGTGGCCACCCTCTGCAAGACTTCATCGAAGAGCTGTGGTGGTAACATTGTGTAGTTGTTGGTATGCTATTGGATCTGCCAGTCTCAATTGGGTCTATTGGGTCTATTGGGTCTAGCAGGCTGGAGAACTGGCCAAGCTGTTGCCTCCTCTCCTCTGTGAGCCATGGTCGCAGCTCTCATGGCCCTGTGTGGTTGGGATTGTGGCTGGTCTGGCTGCTGCTCGCCTTATTCCTCTCTTGCTATAATGTAAGCCTACAGTACCACTGCAAATTAATGTTGACATCATCCTCAACTCCTGCCATCATTGATGGTTGTAGGTTGTAGTGTTTACCCTGTAGAAGTTCAAGAAATAATGAAGTCCATGGTCAGTCGGGCTGTATATATATCCGTCGGGGTCCAATTCTAGCTCAAATCGTGACTACTCTCGATCCTCATCGTGAAAGACATCGTATCCTTTCGCAGCAGAGCGCATGGGTTCGTGATGAACGTATCGGAAGTTATCCGAACGTATCTGCACGTACCCGATCGTCCCAAATCGGGGACCCCAATCGTGATGATCGTGTCACATCGTGTCACATCTTGACCCAATCGTGGACTCCATCGGGACAATCCTATCGAAACGTATATGATCGTATCTGAACGGGAGACCAGATCGTGACCCCTGAAATTGACTAATCGTGACCACATCGAATCCAAGCGCACCAAAACGTATCGACTCGCATCACCTCGTATCCAAACCTGAAATTTCAGAGAAGTTCCACGATCAGCTACGAATGGCCAATCGTGGCGTTGGCACGACAGTGGGAACGCCGCATTAGTTAGCCGGTATCTAGTTTTGCTTTAAATGATTTTAATATTGCTCTTTCGTATTTTTCAAAAATACCAAGCTGTCTTACCATAAGTCAAAGCAGTCGTTGATAGAAATACATTTTTTTGACCGGATAAGTAATAGCAAACATAATCTCCAGGATATACATTGTTGACGACAAACATCACAGCGAGCCCTCCATCCTCTTCCATACTACGATCCCTCACGATCCCATCACTTGTAATCTGGCTTTCAGTAAGACGATAGAAGTTCACAGCCGCCCCATTTGGCAGCGGGTTGCCAGTCACGTGACAGGTGAAGGAGGACATTGACAGGGGATTAACCTTCTCGTTGGGAGTAATCCTTGTTATTCCTGAAAAGGACACGAAAACGACTATTTAAAGAGTGTTATCAATAACTATTTAATGTATCATATTTGGGAACCTGGTGTGCCACATATCAGTTTGTTGGAAATTCATACTAAATCTAAGGGGAGAGGGGATAACGGATTAATTGAATATTTACATGGAACCGCGTCAACATGCCATATAAGCAAGTAACGGAAATGTTGGCAGGCTTCTGCATTTATTACATTCTTTTAGAAAAAAGAAAAAAGTTGTCAAAAAAAGGGTCACTATTATTCAAGGAATGCAATATTTTCCATTTTGAGAATCTTACAAAAATATATAAGTTTATACATGTTATATGTCATCATTAATGTCTTTTTGGGAGAGATAGCAAGATGTAGACTTTGCTGACCATACCTGTTGACAATATATTTTCCTACATTTCGTAGATAATCTGATGATTTGTATGAGAATTAATGTCACTTGTAACATCCCCTCAGGTAAATGTCCTGGTATTAGATACTTTTAGGTGGCTAACCCAAGCAAGCGTTTTCTTGCGCTTTTTAAAAACGGATTTGACTATTGAAAATAATAATGAATCAAGACTTTCCCTCACGCGCACGGTGAACAGAAGGTTTCCCGATAAAGTTTCTATAAGATAATTTTGTTTACTATTTTAATCATTATGTAAGTAAATTACAGGCTTTTGAAATTGTTCTTGTCTGGCAAGTGCTGTTAAGAAATGAATTTGAATTTTGAATTTGAATGCATTTCCATATTTCAGAACCAAAGAAAATACACTCGTATACGGCTTATGCCGAAAGGGTGGGTAGTGTCGCGTCGCGTTGAATGGAACGCGACCATTCGTCCAAAGCCCCCCCCCCCCCGGTTTTGCCGAAAGGGTGTGTTGGGAGCGTTAAGGCGCTTCAGCTCAGATAACGCTACCAAATGGCACATACGGGGGGGGGGGGGGGGCTTATTCCGAATGTACGCGTTTAAAGTATTATATGCATACAATGATGTGTACATCAAAGACGCGTCCGTAAATTGCGCCATATCAATCTCTGAGTTTTTGTTTCGCCACCGCGACGAAACACGTGTTATCCTATGAGAGACCGACTTTTCCAGAAGATGGGATTTTATAGCGCATGGTTGATTGATTGAACCGATGCGTAAGGCGTGCGTGCTTCGGATGTACTGTAGTCGATATAATTATGAAGCATTATTATTGCGTTTGTAAAATATTATGATGTCCGATTCCCACGCTCTATATAGTTACCGCGTTCCGCGCATTCCAGGAAATGGGTTTGTACAACCGCCTTGCGTTGTATAATGAAGTTCAGTTGCGAGTCATGTGTGTTCGATTGTGTACCTGAAGGGCCTAATTTTTATCAAAATACACATTTACTAAGACATCTACATCTAAGACTTGGAATAGTTAACCTTCGGAGTTAATTAATTTGAGTCTGATCCTTAGGCGTACCCAGGGGAGGGGATTTGGGGAGGGGGGAGGGGTTCAACGTGGGTTCAACCCCCCCTTTTGATCAAATAATGACTGTTTTGGGGTTTGAACCCCTTCTTTACAATTTGTAGCTGGTCTTGAGACCACATTTAAGCCCTCGAACATTGTAAATGGCTTAACAAAATGTATACGGCCACTCCCGCCCCCCTTGCTAACATACATTTGTCAGACGACATTCCCCCCCTGAAAACATCCTGGGTACGCCAATGGTCTGACCACCATCATTCAGGTTTGTGTCATTTCAAGTTTCGATTACACACAAATTAATTCAATCCGAAGGTGAACTATTCCAAGGCTTCGATGGTTACTCTTGAGCAAATTGCATGAGTACACAAGATATGACGTCATACAAATCTTTTTGTTTTCAAATTTGAACTTCATTTACCGAAAGAGCATACAAAATAATGTCCAAATACCCCAAATCAATTAAATATGTTAAGAATTGGCTGAGATATGCCTAATCGCATGATTTTGTTTATCAATGGGAAATCAGTGCTTCCAACGCACCCTTTCGGCAAAATCGGGGGGGGGGGGGGCTTTGGACGAATGGTCGCGTTCCAGTCAACGCGACGCGACGCGACGACCCCAATGCGCCCTTTCGGCAAAATCGGGGGGGGGGGAAGGGGGCTTTGGACGAATGGTCGCGTTCCAGTCGACGCGACGCGACGCGACGCTACCAACCCTTTCGGCATAAGCCCTCGTATACGCTTGCAGCATCTTACCATACTGGCAATCTGGCTGAAACCATTGACCAAGGCACTGTCCATTACAAATCCCAGTCACTTTGTTACATGCTTGATCCTCGCAGTGGCACTGCTCAGCGCAGTCAAGCCCATACAAACCTTCACGACATTCTGAATTTAAAATGCAACACAGTTGTGAGATTACGCGACAATGTTATTACAGGAAACACGTACAAATGTATTTTAAAGTTTTGTTGGACCTCTTCCATTAGCTAGTTTGATTGGTTTGATTGTCATAGTAGTGTTAACTTTTGTTTATTTTCAGGGTATATCAACCTACTGCTGCTCTGGTATACATAATGCTGCAAACATTGGTTTTTCTACGTACAAATTTTCGTGATTGTATTATTATTTATTTTTAAAAAGTAAGCTCAGTGAAACGTTTTATAAATTGTTTGCTAAATTTTGGAGATTGTTTAAACTATTTTGTCACTTTAATTACAGTTTAAAGAAGCAAAAGTTCATGAAATATCAAAGGGGGTATAGTCAATGGTATAACGCATGCCTACATCAGATTTTATGACTTGAATTTGAAGAAAACGTGAATTTCATGAAAAATTGCGTGGATTTTTACCATAAAAAGGGTATAGATTTTATACACACGTTTTTGATGCATAGTGTAGTTCTTAAATCATATATGCTTGATCCGCGCAGTGGCACTGCTCAGCGCAATCAAGCCCATAAAAACCTTCACGACATTCTGAATTGAAAATGCAACACAGTTGTGAGATTACGCGACAATGTTATTACAGGAAACACGTACAAATGTATTTTAAAGTTTTGTTGGACCTCTTCCATTAGCTAGTTTGATTGGTTTGATTGTCATAGTAGTGTTAACGTTTGTTTATTTTCAGGGTATATCAACCTACTGCTGCTCTGGTATACATAATGCTGCAAAAATTGGTTTTTCTACGTACACATTTTCGTGATTGTATTATTATTTATTTTTAAAAAGTAAGCTCAGTGAAACGTTTTATAAATTGTCTAAAACAGGAAACTTACCCATTGTTTCCAACAAGCGCATGCATATAAACACAACCTTGGACAAAATTATAAGACCAAGCACATTTTGCGAAATTTTGGAGATTGTTTAAAATATTTTCTCACTTTAATTATAGTTTAAAGAAGCAAAACTTCATGAAATATCAAAGGGGGTATAGTCAATGGTATAACGCATGCCTACATCAGATTTTATGACTTGAATTTGAAGAATAATAATTTCATGAATAATTGCGTGGATTTTTACCATAAAAAGGGTATGGGCTTTATACACACGTTTTTGATGCATAGTGGAAAATTGCATCATTTTTTTGTTCTGTAGTTCTTAAATCATATAAATGTCCTTCCATTGTCTGTCGGGCTTGTTTATGAGCAAATCAATTCTTGATTAGAGTTGCAAAGTGACAGTCAATTGCTCTTATAAAAGAAGTAAAACCAGGTGAAGATGGCCTCTATTCTGGTACATATTGCTAAATCACAGGCAGTCAGCACCAAAATATTATTTGCTACTTGGCACCTCTCACCAATAATCAAAGTGCTAATACAAGTCACACAAGAAACTGGAGAGACCTTTCAATGGTATAATCATAACTTACAGTAAAGAACTCAACAAATTGTGCATGTTGTATTAACAAATGTTTATAAGACCTATGCCTTTAGTGTACATGTGAGGAATGGACAAAATCCTTACAATTTGTATACAATTCATGCTTTTAATCATATTGACGGCAGAACATACATTATGTAATAGGTATCATTTAAACAATTGACTATACCCCTTTCGGTATGTCATTAACTAATTCTTCTTTAAAATATTATAAAATGGATAAAATAGCTGTATACGACTTCTAAACAAATTATCAAAAGGTGCTTGGACTAATAATTTTGTCCAAGGGTGTATACACGTGAACAACTATTTAAGTATATATATAAGTATTATAATATAACTATCTTAATCATTATCGCCCATATGCCTTATGTATCACTATCCAATGGAGGTATTACATGTTATTACATGGTATTACAGAGATCTAGTAACTTTGTTGACATGTGCAAAAAGTGATGAATGGTTCATAAAATGTGTATTGGTGTGGTTTGATTTATCCACTTAGTAATGTATGAACATTTCAATTAAAATATATATTGTATGGCCAGGTAATGAGCGAAAAGGCAAAGTGATAACCGCTAAAAAATCGCTTTGACTTGTTCACAGTTATATATTTCCAAGGGATAATTACAAATTAAAACACTTCAATCGTAAATATCCTTTTAATATAAGGGACATTTGAAAAACCGAAACCTTTTCCATGCTTATATTGGTAATACAAGTACAACAATATATGACAGAACCACAGGAGTTCTAAGTAAGATTTGTGGATTTGGACAATGTTACTAGATCCCTTAGTTAAATCTTACCTTCACAAAAGACCTGTCCATTGTACAGCTTCGACCCCAGAGCACACTGCTGTAGAGGACATTCCCCGGTAGTCTTATCACATGCAACATTGCCCACGCAATGACACTTGTTGATGCATTCACTCCCATAGTAACCAACATCACAGGTATCAGGGACTAAAAAGAAATAAAAAATAGCAAATTATTAACAATATCATATGCCCTGCTTTGTCGAATATGAACAACTATTAACACAAACTTTGCAAGCATTTACAAGCGTATACATGTCACTGTGTTATACATTCGCGGCCCTACCTACTACCTAGACAGGTTTGATGTAATTTAACAACTATAGTAATTGAGTCATGTCAGACTTACTTTGGCAGTTATCACCTGACCATCCTGTCTCGCAGTCTCCCGGACATGCCCCCGAATATCTGTTACACACAGCTCCTGACGTGCAATGGCAAGTCTGTGTACATCCAGCCCCGAACGTTCCATCAGAACAGGCTTTCAATTAAACAAAATCAGGCATTAGTTCAATTTGTCCAATAAAATACAAATTCATACATTTGAAGTCCGAGTACAACCACCCCCCAAAAAGTTTCAGTACAACAGGGTATCAATTAAAGAAAATTAAGTGTAATTTGAACTTCATGTTAAAGGGTACCTCCACCCAAAAAATAATCTTCTTATACATGAAAAGTAACATTTTAGAAGTGTATTCCACCAACAAGTTCAGAAAATATGTTACTAGAAAAATTGTATAATTTGAAAACGCATCACCATACGACTAACGCATCGTCCATAATTATATTGTCTCCAAACGTATGCGTAAATATAGTTGGCGCACTAGTGGTGGTAATTAATTGAATTGCTTATGAAGTATACACAACCTATTGCAAATTGTGGGGCATATATTTGATAACACACAATGGTACCCAAAACATATTTATGTAATGTCCATTGTCTGGTGGTCCTCTTTAGTCAATTTATAAAATACAAACTCATATATCAAGTCTGAGTGCATATAGCACTTAAATAGTCTACAGCTGTACAGGTCATACAAAATCATTAACGTAGTTCTATGCTACAATATACACACACAAAACATGAAATTAATAGCTTATTAAAAAAATCTAATAAGGCTCCATTATTAATGTAAATTAACTGGACAGATACGTGTATATTCACAGTACCTCTCTCCACAAAATGAGAAATGTATACCATTAGTACAATGCGTTCGCTTTATATAAAATATTAAATATCACAACATTGAAAAACAGAAACTGTGCAGAAATATATGTACTTTAAAATAAACAACACGAAATCTGGTAAAAAACAACCAATTGTAATCATT
>JBAMJV010014252.1:0-22843 GCA_037951105.1 Echinarachnius parma
TAATGTTTTTTGGTCATTTTAACTGAGCCATTCATTTACAAGATTAGAATCTCAATGACTGCATCAAGTCCAATACTTTCGTAGAGCGTATCGGTAATTCTATATTGTAAAAAATTATTAAACTATCTGTGGAAGCACAATCATTTACGACGCGACGCTTTAAGTCAGTTTTCGAGAGCTCTCGCTCATGAGAAGTGCTGCTTCCTCAGTGCTGTTCTTCTTTACCTTTCTTTTCTTGTAGAACATGCAGGATATCTTGGAGACCGATAAGGTCTAACCGTTAATGGGGAGGAGGGAACCCAACTTGACGAACTTGATAAATAATGTATGTACCTACTGTGACAGCAAGCCGCATGTGAAGTGGAGAACGCTATCGAAGAACAATGGAGAGGTCGGCCGAAACTCCGGGGAAGCTTTATGTCGGTGATGGTGTATCTACACTTTCTACGTGCACTATATCGGTTTCCTTGAAGAATGTTTCCACATTCGAATCTTGGGAGAATCAGAAGACGGATTTTGTCCTAGGACGAGGTCGCAGTGATGAAGATTTGTGTATTACAGACGAGATGTTTGTGGTCCATCTGCTCGAAGTGCATGCACAATTGTGTGCAGATTCCTTGTGCAAGTGTTCCTGCAGCATTGATGTTTATAATCATATGAGAGGTAAGACTAAGATGAATTAAAAATCGATTCAAATATCAAATTTCTGTCTACAGAAAAAGTACAGTAAGAGAGCAACTTGCATGGGGCAGCTTCCTGGTACTCATACGATATTATACAAATAGCGCACGGCACGGCGTTCGGTAGTGTAAGTGCAGTGCACGGGAGGTCAATCAGCGCGCTTGGTCACTCGAGCAAGGAGTTCCGCGTATTCTTTACTGCGAAACTGCAAATAGATCACAACGGTAGCCAGAGTATGGAGACGGTCACAGCTGATTTAAATTCCTGTGTATTCACACTCCCGTCGGATTGCGAAAAGACGCATAAATACTGTACCGGTACGGCAGTTTGAAAGAAGGTACATGCGAAAGACCAAGGAAAGCGTTGGAAAATCACCCAAATCGCCGAAGGGGAGCCCCCCTCCGAAATGCATGAAGGCCTGGGGTCTCCGACTCTCCGTGGATCTCTTGGAGAGCACATTTACTGCACACAGTGGTACAGTCTAATGGACACAATTTGAACTACAAACAGAGAGAAAAGAACAGCCTACCGGTATCTAAAGTCAACAAATGCATACCTAGATTGGAGCTGATTTTATGATTGATTGTACAAAATTTAATTTTCAAAATGATAAATAAGTCATACTTAAAAAATCGTCCAGGGAATAATTTTCCTGGTATCGCATCACAATTCGCGATGTATTTTTAGCCATTTGCTATGCATATTTTTTTATGAATCGCACTTGTGCACTGCAATGCGAGATGTGGAAACATACATGTTTCACACACAGCCAGCCGCTCTGTGTAAACATACATGTTTCACACACAGCCAGCCTGTGTATGCAAACGTATGCAGACATGCAGTCTAGACATGCAGTCTAGACATGATAATTATGCAGCTCTTCCAAGCTACACAGGCTAGGCACACACAGCCGGCCAGCTAGCCCAGTGAGTGTGTATACAATGTACTGCACTGGGCTGATGTATATATTGCACACTATACACAGTTTTCCACAGCATGCACAGTACACTTTTCTTACCTTAGTATAATTTCATTTGGTCATTGTGTGTGGTGTTAATGTGCATTATGATTGCCTGAAAAAAATTGCTATACAAGTTTATCCAATTGCTATACAAAATTTTTTTTGTATAGCAGATTTGCTATGCAATTTTTGGGCTGGAAATTATTCCCTGTCGTCATAAGTTCCATTTGTTTCTCTTGCTGCTCGATTTTCCATCGTAAACAAAGAAAGACCATCCGCAACGTGCGCAGGCCGCTTATTATTGTCCAAAACACGGAAACTCGCGATCTGCAAGCATGCCCACCGTATCCGATTTCGGATACACCATATCAGAATTCGGATACGGTAACTCGCGTGGTGCGGGAAATACATGGCAGTCATCCAGATAGCAGCTCTGCTTCCTTGTGTGTTGGGGAGCCCCCAGGGCTCCGAGATGCACGAAGGCCTAGGGGCTCCGTGGATCTCTTGGGGAGCCCTTCTCCGAGATGCACAAAGTCGTGTGGGCTCCATGGATCTTTTGGGGAGCCCCCCTCCGAGATGCACAAAGGCCTGGGGCCTCCATGGATCTCTTGGGGAGCCCCCCTTCGAGATCCACAAAGTCGTGGGGGTTCCGTGGAATATTATATGATGATACACACTTTACCCTGGGGTACCGTTGTATCCCACGTTGTGTAGCGCCATCTTGTGTCCACTCGAAGTACAACCGTATTGCGTTGTGCATGCAGCGCGCGCTTGTATGCACGCTATACCCCGATACAGCCCTAAACAATAAATAAATAATTAAACAAAATGGCGGATTTTTGTTTGGTACCCCAGGGTACCATTTATGTCATCATAAAGCGAGTTGACTAGCCCAACTCGCTTATTACTGGTCATGGTATCTGTCACCACATGTTTTTATAGATGCTAATTAACCTGTATAATATTCCATCAACCCCACTTTTAATTAATTTGTAATGATTTTTTATTTGTTTTCAACTTTTTATCCAGGACCATCTGGGGTGGATAGCAATCTTGATGCACTACCTGAGACTACTGAGAATGATAGACTGCAGGAGGTTGCCATGGAATCACCTGATATTTCACATGATCAGCAGATGGATGTTGTGCCTGTGGAAATTAAAGTTGAAGAAGAAACAAGTGAAGGTAATTGATGAAGTATCATAATAAATCAAATCAGATTGTAGAAAAGTTACACTTTTAAAACAACTTTTTACTTCCATCTGTGTAGTAGAACACTTTCACATTTATACAGTAAAGCCGTTCCTCCCAATGTAGAAAACATAAAAATGCAGTATGCCTCTTGACTTGGAGGGGTGATCGAACCTGCCAAAATTTGTAATTATGAAAGTTAGTAAGTACTTAAGTGTTGAAGAAGCAAAGTTCTAGGTATTCTTCCACCTTCTTTGTGTGCTCTAGCCTCTAGGGTTGGGCACTTTCTTTTTATTAACAGGGACACTAGTCACAAAAACATCTAATTTGCAAATATCACATTTGTTTATATGCTGACATATTGTTTTACTTCAGATGATGATGGTGAGCATGTCGATGGGGAGAGCTATTTCTGGCTGAAAAGTGAGCCCTCGTTGGCCACCGGAGGAATCGAGCACGAGGTTCCTAAAATGGCGAAGGCTCAGATTGTGCTACAGAAACTAGACATCAGACGAATGCCTGCTAGATGTACAAACTGTCACAAGGCACTGCATGGTAGCCACTTCCAGCATTCATTGAATGGTGCAGAGCAGAACAATATCCTGAAGTGTGATAGATGCAGGGAAGATGGGATAACTGAGCATCAGAAGCAAGCTATGGAGAGTGAAGCAGACATGCCAACAGAGACGTCATGTCATCCAACACATCACGGAAGTAGGCCATGCACGGTCAAGTCTGAGGTTTTAGGTAAGGAAGACAAGTGTGTGTGAATGACTCTTTGTTACAGGAGTTGTATCATTGTTAGTTTTTCTTTGCCTCCATGGCTAGAGGCATTATGATTTTGAATTGTCTCTCCGGAGAACAGGTTGACTGATCAATTTCAAACAGCATTTGGGTGTACATAGTGGGGTGACGATGATCCGATGAGATCCGGGCTCATTTTGCAACAATGTTGTGTGATTTGAATTTCTGAAGAACTGTCGGATGATTATGATTTACTGTTAAAGTTGAATTTAAAGAATCCATTCAGTGCATGTAATTTTAGGCTTTGTTTAGGTACATTATGATTATATATACAAACTGCACAAGTGGCAGAGACATCCACATTTGACTGCACGCAGCTGAAGCTTGCTCTAGTTTTTATCATAAAGTTCCATGAGACTTTCTTCTTTCATCTAAACCAAAAATTGCTGCCCTTCCACCTGGTCTTCCATCCCTAAAAGATAACACTCATCTCAAAGAGAACTAACAGCTGATTGTATTTTGAATGGGTCATATGATAGCAATAACTTGATACTAATATATTTTTACTTTTGCTGATAAGGTGAAATGCAATACTATTGTATAAAAGAGCTACATTTATAGATAAAGTAATACATGAACTCATGATGAAATCAATATTAATTTCTGTTTTACATTGCAGAAAATACTGAACTTCAGGCAGGAGAAAATATGACCATTGGTGGAAAGAGCATTGCATCTTCAGTTCTTGGTGAATCAACAGAAGAGCAGGCTCATCAAGAGGGTGAGTCAGAAGCAAGTGGTTCAGCGACTCATTCTGGAATACCCACTGGAGAAAGACCTTTTGGTTGCAAGATGTGTCAGAGGAATTTCCCTAGGAAACAGAATCTAGAAATACACATTAGGACACATACTGGTGAAAGACCTTTCAGTTGCAACATGTGTGAAAAGGCTTTCTCTCAGAAAGGTCATTTGAAGGATCACATGAACACACATACTGGTGAAAGACCTTTCAGTTGCAACATGTGTGAAAAGGCTTTTATTCGAAAGGGTCATTTGAAGAATCACATGAACATGCATACTGGTGACAGACCTTTCAGTTGTAACACATGTGAAAAGGCTTTCAATCGAAAGGGTCATTTGAAGGCTCACATGAACATGCATACAGGAGAAAGACCTTTCAGCTGTAAAATATGTACAAAGGCTTTCTCTCATAAGGGTCATTTGAATGATCACATGAACATACATACTGGTAAAAGACCTTTTAGATGCAGGATTTGTCCACAGAGTTTCTCTCAAAAACGTGATCTAGAAAGACACATTAGGACACATACAGGTGAGAAACTTTTCAGTTGTAAGGTATGTGAAAAGGCTTTCACTCGTAAGAGTCATTTGAAGGATCACATGAACATGCATACTGGGGAAAGACTTTTCAGTTGCAATGTTTGTAAAAAGGCATTTGCTCTGAAAGGAACTCTGAAAAAACACATGAAGAAACATTCTGGTGAAGGCCTTGATTTGTAGCCTTTGTCCTAAGTTTTTATGGTCTAATATTGAGACACAATGGCCCAAATTCTCATCAGTGGCACAACTTAAGTCTGGGCTGAAAAAACAGATACTAACAGCAACTGTGAACCCATTGATTTTTACCATTGGCCACTGGAGATTGTTTCCTTTCATTAACAAGTCAATCCCTTTTAGATATCCATAGGCATTAGGACAAATGGCCGCTTGCCATTTCAGAAATACCAGTAGTTATCTGGTCACCAGTAATGTAATGTTCTGAATGATCCAGGATGCAATTTTGCTATTCACCGACTTTACTGTGAATTGAATTTCAAGTGGCCCATTGTCCTGATGCCTATCAAAGCAGAACTAGAGGGATAGAGTTGATAGTGAAAGGCAGTAATACAGTTGCAGTATACATGAAAAGGCTTTCTCTATGAGAGATGATCTAGTAAAACACATAGGGACACATAATGGGGAAAGACCTTTTAGTTGTGCCATATGTACGAAGGCTTTCTCTCAGAAAAGGTGATCTAATAGGGCAATAAATAGGTAAAGTACATTGGCTGTGTTTATGCTACTCTTTTTTTTAGAATACTGAAATGAGACATTAATCATACTCTCAACATATTATTATTCACTTCTCAGTGATATACAATCATCTAATGCTGTCCTATGAAGAAGAGCTACATTTGTAAAAACAAAAAAAGGACCATGAACTGATGATGAATTCAATATCAATTTCTGTGTCCCATTGCAGAAAATGTTGATCAACAGACAGATGGACAAATGACTTTGGCTGAAAAGAACATTTCATTGTCAGATCTAGGAGAATCAACAGAAGTGCATGCTCATCAGGAGGGCGAGTCAGAAGCAAGTGGTTCAACAACTCACTCTGGAATACTCAAAGGAGAAATACCTTTTAGTTGCAAGATGTGTCCCAGGATTTTCACTCGGAAACATGATCTAGCAAGACACATAAGAACACACACAGGTGAAAGACCTTTTAGTTGTAACATATGTGAAAAGGATTTCTCTCATAAGGGTCTTCTGAAGGATCATATGAACATCCATACTGGAGAAAGACCTTTTAGTTGCAATATTTGTCCAACGAATTTCAATCGTAAACAGGATCTAGCACGACACATTAGGACACATACAGTTGTAACATATGTGAAAAGGCTTTCATTCGGAAGAGTCATTTGAAGGATCACATGAACACACATACCTACAGGAGAAAGACCTTTCAGCTGTAAAATATGTACAAAGGCTTTCTCTCATGAGGGTCATTTGAATGATCACATGAACATACATACTGGTAAAAGACCTTTTAGATGCAGGAATTGTCCACAGAGTTTCTCTCAAAAACGTGGTCTAGAAAGACACATTAGGACACATACAGGTGAGAAACCTTTCAGTTGTAAGGTATGCGAAAAAGCTTTTACTCTTTAGATCTCCATAGGCATTAGGACAAATGGCCGCTTGCCATTTCAGAACCGCAATTTTGCTAATCACAGACTTTACTGTAACTGAATTTCAAGCGGCCCATTGTCCTGATGCCTATTAAAGCAAACTAGAGGGATAGAGTTGAAAGTGAAAGGCAGTAATTCAGTTACAGTATTATGTCTTTCTCTATGAGAGATGATCTAGAAAAACACCTAATGACGAAAGACATTTTAGTTGTGCCATATGTACGAAGGCTTTCTCTCAGAAAAGGTGATCTAATATGGCAATAAATAGGTATAAAGATCATATACCTTAATAAACAATAATAATTGACATTTATATAGCGCAAATTGCAAAGAGCCTCTAAGCGCTTAAATAATTATTGTATCCCCCGAACCACTTCGGGGGATACTATGGATTTGGCCTCGTCGCGCCGCCGCCGCCGCCGCCGCCGCCGCCGCGTCCGCCGCGTCCGCCGCAGAGATTTTCTTGTGAACGCTCTACAGGTCCGAGTTCTTGTCCGATCATTTTCTAATTTGGTATGAAGGTGTATTAAGGAAAGAGGATGAAGCCTATTGATTTTGGTGTGGGGCGGAGTCCTGGTTGCCATGGTAACCATGATATAAAGAAATAGTTAAGATTACCTTGTGAACGCTCTACAGGTCCGAGTTCTTGTCCGATCATTTTTTAATTTGGTATGAAGGTGTATTAAGGAAAGAGGATGAAGCCTATTGATTTTGGTGTGGGGCGGAGTCCTGGTTGCCATGGTAACCATGATATAAAGAAATAGTTAAGATTACCTTGTGAACGCTCTACAGGTCCGAGTTCTTGTCCGATCATTTTCTAATTTGGTATGAAGGTGTATTAAGGAAAGAGGATGAAGCCTATTGATTTTGGTGTGGGGCGGAGTCCTGGTTGCCATGGTAACCATGATATAAAGAAATAGTTAAGATTACCTTGTGAACACTCTACAGGTCCGAGTTCTTGTCCGATCATTTTTAAATTTGGTATGAAGGTGTATTAAGGAAAGAGGATGAAGCCTATTGATTTTGGTGTGGGGCGGAGTCCTGGTTGCCATGGTAACCATGATATAAAGAAATAGTTAAGATTACCTTGTGAACGCTCTACAGGTCCGAGTTCTTGTCCGATCATTTTCTAATTTGGTATGAAGGTGTATTAAGGAAAGAGGATGAAGCCTATTGATTTTGGTGTGGGGCGGAGTCCTGGTTGCCATGGTAACCATGATATAAAGAAATAGTTAAGATTACCTTGTGAACGCTCTACAGGTCCGAGTTCTTGTCCGATCATTTTCTAATTTAGTATGAAGGTGTATTAAGGAAAGAGGATGAAGCCTATTGATTTTGGTGTGGGGCGGAGCCCTGGTTGCCATGGTAACCATGATATAAAGAAATAGTTAAGATTACCTTGTGAACGCTCTACAGGTCCGAGTTCTTGTCCGATCATTTTCTAATTTGGTATGAAGGTGTATTAAGGAAAGAGGATGAAGCCTATTGATTTTGGTGTGGGGCGCGGTCCTGGTTGCCATGGTAACCATGATATAAATAAATAGTTAATATTACCTTGTGAACGCTCTACAGGTCCGAGTTCTTGTCTGATCATTTTCTAATTTGGTATGAAGGTGTCTTAAGGAAAGAGGATGAAGCCTTTAGATTTTGGTGTGGGGCGGAGTCCTGGTTGCCATGGTAACCATGATATAAAGAAATAGTTAAGATTACCTTGTGAACGCTCTACAGGTCCGAGTTCTTGTCCGATCATTTTCTAATTTGGTATGAAGGTGTCTTAAGGAAAGAGGATGAAGCCTATTGATTTTGGTGTGGGGCGGAGTCCTGGTTGCCATGGTAACCATGATATAAAGAAATAGTTAAGATTACCTTGTGAACGCTCTACAGGTTTACTTGACATTAAAATAATGTTTTTTAAACTGAATGAGATATATGATTCTCTAGAGACTCTAGTACACTTGAATACTGATCCCCCTATAATTGATAAACAAATCCAAGTATAACACCTTGTTCAAAACCCTAAACAATGACGATTGGCTGCAATTGTTTTTAACTGCTGCATAATGTAAGAGCCTGTTACATATGCCAATATTAATGAGCTCCGCAAGTTAGCAAAGGCCTCGCCGCTGACGCGGCTCAGTCCAGCGATCACTGCTGTAAGCGCACATCGCCTTGTCTATTAATCAGACCCTGCTCGGAGGACAAACAGCGCGCGAGGCCTTGCCCAAAGGCTACTGCCAGCCTAGTAGAACAACGTACACCACCAAACTTGTTCAGTTCACAATATTACAACCCACAAAAGTGCAATGCAATTGGTTCGGGGGATACATGTGCTCGGCTGCGCGACCCGCCGAGCGCGCAATTTCTAGTTTTTCTCTAGTACCATCACCGCCTAGATGTTGGGCATTGATTACTAGCTGAACTTTGCATAAATTAAATTTGTAGAGTTTGTCATTTGAAGCAGAAGTATTTTTTTCTTCTCTTTTCTGTTTGTCCTCGTGGATTTTGACCTTTGCATTTGTCGATTTTCATTAGCAAAACAGGGTGTTTGCCTTTTGATAATTTCATGGCAAAAAAACAAGACTGCACTGACAGTATAAAGTGTCATGCACATCCCCACAAGCTTGGAAATGGGGGGGGGGGTTGTCAGGGGAATCTTCAATGACTACCATTACCTTAGAACTTGCAACAGCTATAATCTGAGAGACAATTGAAATGTTCATGTATACATTTATGTAAAAGAACATTTTTAGAATTTTAGAATTAGGTTAGAATATGAAGAAGAACATTTTTATGTTGATTAATTAAATTTTGATTTGATATCTAAAAAGAAGAAGATATATTATCTGTAAAAGCAAGTACAGTAAGACTAAATCATAATAGATATAGCTGTTTGTCTGCCAATTTGTTATGACTTATGGATTAAATACGTTATAATCAATCTCTATGGTTTTTCCCAGATGGATTATAACAATTGATTTTGTGCTGTGCATCCGGATGGAATCAACTCACAAACAAGACAACTACAAGCTTGTGTTTTTTTAACAGACTTAATGAAATGTATTAAACTTAATTTTGTACTTTTCATAGAAACTTAAACCACAATCTCAGATGTGTGGCTACACATTTTTTTTCCTCCAGATGCTCTCCTAGTTTCCTTTATCCCAATTATCTGATCCTCTGAAATCCTTTAGTCACGATTCAATAAAATTGTACTACTTGTTTTCTTTTGATGTAATTATTGTCTGATCCTTGAAAATTAATTTTCTAAATTGCTTTAGAACTGTTTCTTAATTTTTAATGATGCATTAATAAATTATGTGCAATGTTATTTTGCTTAAAATGTTATTGTATTTCTGTTGGAAATGGAAGAAAGAAAAACAAAAATCGATATTGAAGTGGGAATTGTATTTTTAAACTGTTTATAATCGATTGATGTTTCATTTATTCCCCTTTTGCAGTTGTGAATTCTCTTCTGAAAGGAGAGAACGTTGGAATAACAAGACGCAACAACCGAGCCACCGCAAATAATCCGGCCGTCACCACACAAGCAACTTCGGTGAGCCAATTTTTCTGTCCTACAACTTTTTGTAGTCATTTGTGCATTTATCTCCCTTTGTTTTATAGTCCATAATGAGTGTTTTGAAACATGTTTTGGGCTAGTCTTTATACAAGATGAAGATTAGCTTGAAACACATGTATGTTACCCAAAGCGTTGATTATGGGCTAAGATGAACACATCCTCTGGAGTCTGTCCTATATATAACTTTTCCCCTGTTTTGTTATTTGTCAGTCTTTTCCTTGTAATTAAATCTGGACAATAAAGCAAGGATAGTGTGATTATACCGCCAGATAGTGTCACAGATATTCTTTAATACCTGAGAGTGAGACTAAGGCGTGTTTTCTCGTTGAAATATATCAGGAAATGTACAAACATTGTGTACTTGTTGAGATATTCATGTAGTGTGTACATTGTTATATAAAAGATACTACCAATAATTATAATGCATTGATTCTCATTTTCTCTTACTACATTTCATTTGTAGGGAAATTTGTAGTGAAATTGTTATTATGCATTTACCCCCCCCCCCTCCCCCCCCCCCCCCACCACCCCTGCCATTAATTAGGGAATGGAATGTATGTTTTTGTTTTTCCTGCAAAAGACTTAATGAAATCATATACCTGCATAGTTCCTCTTCCTGCAAACAAACTAAGGAAGCCCGCCGCCATAATTGTAATAAATAATTTATGAGGGCATTATCATTAAAAACAAGCAGCCTATAAAGGTCACAATGAATACGATCTCATAGCAAAGAACGGGCAGTCATCTGGATGGGTTTTCCCCCCGCATACTCCTCAGTAGGCGCTGAATGCTAATTAGCATTAGGGAGGATAAACGAAAATACAATTGTCGATCACGATGCACGGAAACTCATCTAGAAGAGATTAAGAGGTTGTTTTCATTTTCTTACTGAACTTGGTGCTTATAAGCATCAGAAAGGATTTATAAGCATAAAATGTACATGTACAGATTACTTGGCAACCATGGTGAGCAGGAATTTGACAGGAGATTTGAATATATGTTTTTGTTTTCTTTATATGTCATCATCTTTCGAATCTCATTGCTCACTTTAATTATCATGGGGGAGGATTTGCATACATCGTACTTGACATTATGGTACACAGAAAATCATTTTTAATCTTCTCTAATATCATGGCTCTTGACTCGATGCCAGTAAGCATGCTTATATAGCAAACATAAAAAAACACAAAATCAAATGAATTATTCAGAAGTACAGAACTGATAGTGCCTGTACTTTATTCATCTATTCATGTACACCAAAATATATCAACATTTAGAACTTTAGAAGTTTGCGGGGACAGGATGTGTTTTTCCGAGATGCAGTTGATACTTAGCCTCGGGAGACATACCGTACCGACACTCTTTAGCGGGTAAATAGCATTTAGGAAGTGAAAGCGATTATTGTATGTATTAAACACCCACACGAGGCGAGAAACGTGAAGTCTAATATAAGTAGGTGAATCGGGAACAAGAAAGAAGAAAAAAATTGAGGTTGGGAATTAGCTGTATGCAGCTGGCAAAAAAAGTCAAAAAGAGAATAAGCGAGCTCACAAGTCTTTGCATTATTAGAGCATTTGCTGCGAGCAGCGGGCAACAAAAACAAGGCATGCTCACATTTCTGACTGAATAAAGAGGCGAAAGACGATAAAGAAATGGGTTCGAAGGAGAGGGAGTGGTGATGAAGGGGAAATCAGTATTCTCTGTTTGCGGGTAGGTTGGCAATTGACATTTTCAGGAATTATATCGTCTTTGAGCGTGCAGCGGAGCCAAGGAAAGTCAATGTATTCAAATAAACTTTTCTTCTCGGATACATCATATTATAATTTATTGTTCTTCACGAGACGTTTGCAAGGAGAGTGTTGCTGTTGTCACTCATGCAATCATACATATTCTTCTACAGATTTTGAAAACGTTCATAAATTGTACCTACCTGACTGGTACTGGCATGCATGTTTAGATGCATCTCTAAATGTTACTGTAAGTATTGTATTGTATTGTATTGTGTTGTATTGTTTGTTTGTTTGTTTTTACAGGTTGAGAATAATCTTTCATAATTTTCTGTCAGGATCCTTCATATAACTTGATCATGATTGTATTAAGTTTAACATCGTTTATTGCTATTGTCATTTTAATTGAAATTTTATTTTCATTTTTGTTCATATACATGTAGATGATACATAGCCATGAATCCCTTGAAGCCAGAGCACACATGCTCGAAACAAGACACAAATATATAATTATTATCATTCATATTATCATTTATATTGCTATTATTATAAATTACTTTTTATCAATTACCTACTGTACATGTAGACGACGCATAGCCGCCCTGTTCCTCGAAGCCAGAGCCCTAGCCATGCGCCGACGAGTCAACCGAGTACCATTAGCAGTAGTAGCAGCAGCAGCAGCAGCACCAGCACCATTAGTAACAAGAAGAAGCGGTCAAAGGATAAAGATGTCACTCGCGTGCCGACCCCTCCCGCCCCAGAACTCCCTGAGAAATCAGATAAAACAGCATTAGGTAAGGTTCTGAATTACTGTTTTGAATTAGTTTTGTATAATATATTGCTTTGTGTTTCACCTGTTGCTTCCCGAGAAATCAGTGAAATAGCATGAGATATTTGTAAAGAACCGAGAATTTTAAAAATATTGTTTTGTATTGGATTGGGATAATCTCTATAAAAAAAGTGTATCAAAGTATCCCCAAAACAGCCCTTTTTAAACTATTAAAATGTGCGTAGTGAAATATGTTATGAGGCTGTTCCCCGTTGTTTGCATGTAAATCGAACTGTGTGAGATAAATAAAAATGTTTTCCAGTTTTGCACAAAATTATAACTTAAAGATATGAGATATAATAGAATATGAAACAATATATTTTTTTAGTTTCACATCATGTTTGAAATTGAGTAATATAAGAGGCAGTGTCTGTTGTGTGGCTCTCTGGAATTCATCTCTATTTCAATTACCCCTCCATCCACTTCAAAGCCAGCTGACTTTCGCCCTACTAAACAAAAAATGCAATGGGGGAGGGCCGGAGGGAGGGTGGGCTAGGGGCGAATTCCTCCCCGAAGAGCCCCCAAATTATAGATTAGCCTTTCAAATAATTCAATGGAAACCTAATTTAGTACTGTTCCAACGCAATCAGACTTGAAAAAATAGCCCCCCCCCCCCACCCTGTCCTTCCTGTAACTGATTCTCTACTTCAATTATCCCCCCCCCTCCCCCTCCCTCCCTCTTCCGAAAGCCGCCTGACGTTTGTCCTTCCCCCCCCCCCCCCCCCTAGTCAGCTGCGCATTAGCTCTAATATATCGGAGACCTTCACAGGGTCAGTTCAATATTAATGTAGATTGCAGCAGTAGTCGCAAAACAGATGGAAAAATGAATCCAAAATGAATCCAAATAGAAAAACCTGGTCCAGCCAGCCTCTTCGGTAATCTGTGTGTGCATTTAGAATTTAGTAGTGGGGAAGCCAATTTATTGGGGGAAAAAAACATCAACAAATGAACTGGAGTCAAATTGCGTGGAGTGCAGTAGTAGTAGTGCCAAAACAAATTGATGGGAAAGGAAAAATGATATGCAGTTCACTCACTAGCATTGCAGTGTCCAAACAAGTGAAATAACACACTGAATCCAAATAATAAAGCATGTACATGTTTGCGTGTGTATAGTTACAAATTGATGGTATATTATGATGAGTTCATCAATAGTTGAGCATTTTATACCTCGCACCTTTTTAAAGCACGATTTATTTATTTCCCTCTTCTGACATGCCTGCGTGTGTTAAACATGAGATGAGTTTGGACTGTGGAGTGGATCGAGTGAGAAGGGGAGAAAAAAAAACAAGTTCAAAATCACAGACATTTTGCTCCTTTTTGTAATTGACAATCCAGCTGGAAAAAACCACACTGTTCTAGAGCGATGCGCAAAACAACACCAGCTCCGTCAGCGGTGACCTTAACTTCAACCCTTTCAAGTTTGGGCCAAAGCCGGATGGATAAATATGATTTACGGCTGGTTGGTTGGCTTTCCTGGATATATACATGTACATGTATTGTATATCAATTGAACAAAAAAAGTTTATTGCCTTATCTTCTGTTATCAGGGTTCAACTGATGCATCATCCTTTTATGTGTTGTTTTTTCCCTTTCCCATAAAGTATTATTAATATATTATATTGTTTTGTGCTTCTGCTTGCTTATAAAAAATAGATGTACAATGAATGAACAGGAGACAAATAAATCATTTATAAATATGCGTTATTTTTTATATGGATATCCAGTCCTCATTGAATTTTAAATTGGTCATTAAACGGAGACGGATAAATTAATAATACCTACATACTAATGTATATTTGTGAGAACTCTAGCAGCTGTTTGAGTTGTCCTATAAAACATGAACCCATTGTATGTTACTAGCTAGCACTAGGAAGCTTAAAGGGATCTAGTAACATTGTCCAAATCCATACCTTGTTGTATTTGTATTACCAATAGAGGCATGGAACAGGTTTTGGTTTTTAAAATTTCCCTTTCGTTAAAAAGATACTAAAGATGAACGCGCTCTGATGTTTAATTATCCACTGGAAAGTTATAACTGAGTATAAAGTCAGTGCGATGAGTTAGCAAGTATCACTTTGCATTTTTGCTCATTACTTGGTTATATGACAGTCATTTACCATGGCATTTTCACAAATCACTCAGTGGGCATATCAGATTACAGAAATACACATTTGATCAACCCATCTTCAGTTTTTGCACATTTCAACAAAGTTACTAGATCCCTTTAATTAAAGGCTTTGTAGGGGATTTGCAGGGCTCGAAACTAGCACTTGCCCGGGGAAAGTAAAAATTGGTGTCGGGCAATTAAAATTTCATAAATTGTCTAGTTTGCTTGCCCGATAGAGCAACTAAATAATTGTTTAACTACAAGAGAAAAATGTAATTTCACATGATCTAGAAGTAAAGAGGGCAAGTAAATTTTATATTGGGGCAAGTAAAATTTCCCCCCTCCCCCCCCCCCCCCCCCAAAAAAAAGAAGATTTTCCTTTCCCAAATGGGCCATCACAGAAAAAAGTTAGTGTGGAGGCTTATTTCAAAGGCTTTCATGAATAAGAAAGTTTAATAGCTTCGTATGAAATGACTATTCTCACTTTTCATGTGATTCCCGGAGTAAAATATGAATTATTTCTGAATTAATGTTTTAAAATTCCTACCAAAACAATATTTGACGATCAACAAGCAGCTGTGTTCAGTTGTTAAATAGTGAAAAGGATTTTTTCCTCTTCATTATGTAGAAAAATTCACATGTATCTGGCCTTATAGGTCTTCCATCACTATTTGAAAAGGGAACTTTTTTATTTTGTCAGTTGGGTTACAATAATATAAAAATAACACCTAGGTTGGATTGAATGGGAGAAAACAAGTTTGATGAAGCTGAAAAAATAAGGATTGTTTTTCTTCCTCAAGCCTGGGGGCCGAGGAGAATCCTGTTCTGTCAAAACAGAACCCCGATACCATCAATTTATCTCCATCTCTGGACAGTGTTTGTGTGTCTGTGTTGGTGTGTAGATCTGTGTGTCTGTGTGTGTGTGTGTGTGTTTGTGTGCACGTATTTGTGTTTGTTTTGTGCATGTATTGGGAATACATATTTTTGTATGTGTGTGTGTGGGAAAAAAGCACTCTTGAAATCTATTGGGCATTGAACTCTGCACATTTAAAGGGGCTCTTTTTGGCATTTTGGGGGTTAAATAATTAAAATCATCTTGAGGATCTGTTTTAGTGTTAATTTTATTTTTTTTACTCAGTGTGTGTTGAACATACGTGTATCTAAATGCAAAGTCATGGTTGAAATGTTCAATACGCATTAATTCTTTGTTTACATGTGAAGGAATATGTTTGTGTATATTGAGTTGAATCTACACATGAAAATGTTTTTATAGTGGGGGGGAAAAAAAAATCATGTTTTATTTTGGGCATCTAGTTTTTTGGCATCTGGTTACTTTGTAGGTGTATGCATGTGTTGATATGGTGAATGTTTCCATGGCCTTCCCTTTGTAGCTGCAGTGACATAGCTAGGAGCGGCATATACCCCCAATAATTTTACCAAAAAAATAACAACAAAAACAGAGGGGGAAATCTGTGAAAAATAAAAGAAATACAAAGGTGTGCCAGACACTGTGCCCAAAATAATTGTTGTGATGGATATCACGCAATATTTGACATAATACATTTTAGGGGCTATTTTGAAAATTAGGGGGCAAAGTCACCCTCAGACCCCCCCCCCCCCCTGTGTATTTCCTACCAATCTATGGCCATGCCACTGCTGTATAGTGATTGATAATGCGTGACCCTGAACCAGCATGACCTTTGAGCCTGCCTGCCCTCATCTGCCTGCCACTGCAAGCTCTACTAGTGAAAACAAATAATAAATTCTATTTTGAGATCTAGTTTTCAACCAAGCCTGTCTGCATTTCAAGTAGAACTCGATTTGCATCGATGTGAAAATTACTCATGCATTTGATTGTTGCTTCTATGTTATTGGAGATCCTGTTTGGGACTACATTTCCATTATGCCAAAATTATCCCAATATTAGATCTCTATACTGGCAAGCTGAGGTTAGTAAAATTCCAGAGAACAAATGTTTCATGTGCAAAATAAATGGTAAAAAATCAATAAAGACAATTTTATGATCCTCCTCAAAATACATTGAAAAATCTTGGCCCTTTCGGCCTTTCCGAAGAAACCAACCTCAATCATCTACATTGCCAGTTCACTGCACTTTGACACTTCACACGATTACTCAAAAACACCCCGTGACTTCTTGTAATTTCTAAAGCAAAGATGTAGCCAAGATTCATTGACTTTGCCAGCGCGGCAGCACTAAGCCAGTTATGTGTTTAAATACTACCCCTTCTTGGAAAAAAGATGGTTAGGGTATGCCAAGGGGGTGGGAATTAGTCTAAATGAATTTGCTTCATTTTTTGTGGCTATTTTTGGCAAGGGCTCAAGAGATTTGTAGGATTTGTAGTGTACTGTGTTGCAATACGGTTTGCCATTTTTGATAACTTGTCAAGATAGATACCGATAGATGTGAAAGTGCAGGCTCTATTCCTAGAAATAAAAAATGTGTAAAGTAATCCATGTTTTGTGAAAAATGTTAACCCTTTGTTGAAGGTTGAGCTGGTGACATTATTCAGCCACGATTACTGTAATTAAAACAGGATATTAGAACAGATTTAAACACATTATTTAAAAAGATTGCATCTAGTGAATTGTGCTTGCTGCCCATGTATATTGCGCATTGTATCTTTGCTCTTCAGAAACTATGGAAGTGAGTAGCGAGCATAAATTTGTTTGAATTTCACAAGTGGGCAAGCAGTGAGTAAGCAGTATTGGTTTCCCCTCGATAGAAAAGGTCAGACAATAGGGCTTGGTACCTCGAAGTTGAAAACCGCCAGAGCTAATTATCTGACAAGTGTCGGGAATCATTCACGCTAACGACGGTTGATGGGTCACGTTTATTGAGTGTGGGGAAGTTGTGTCTTACGGGTGACTCCTCTCCTCTGTGTTTCGCTGCTGTTCTCTGTGGCTTGATGATGATTCGTAGGCCTGGCGTCACCTCGTTTCCTCTGCAGAATGAAACGTGTCATCGCTTGCAGAATGATCGAGCTTCCTCCGGGGCAACCTTACTGTGTGTGAACATGCACGGCCAAATAATAGCGCTATACAGGCGTACACTGAGCACGTGAATGATTTAGTACCATGCCCTCTGGATTAGTAGAGTAAGCTCCTGTGAGCTTGTAAATGAGTTCAGTTCCATCTATAGCTGGCTATTAATTAGTTAGCCTTGAGCCATTGTGTGATTCTAATGGAGTTAAGATGGTGCAAAAGATAAGTGTGTTGGTTTGAACTGTGGCAAAGGATACTTATTTTTGCCAGGAGTATCTAAACCATGACATATGAAATGCTATTATTAATATAAGTTTAATTACTTTGATGTCTCTTCAATCTTTGTTTGTATCTCCCAGTATCTCCCGCAGATAAACCTGTGAAGGAGAAGGCAGCGACATCGTGCAGTGGTCACAAGAGCAAGAAGGAGAGGAAGAGGAAGTCTGGAGAACAGGCAGAGGAGGAGAAGAAATCTGCATCTCCGTCGCCAGGGAAACGACCCAGATCCAACTCTGGCAGCTCTGTGTCATCTCATGAAAGAAGCGAGGCAACTCCTGAGGCTACGTCATTGACATCAGAGTTTCATGGTGAAGAGGAAGCCAGGAACACGACAGGCTCTTCCAAGTCGGAAAAGGACTCAAAATCGCAAGATGCAACCACAGTAGCTAAAATCCCAGTAACTCCACAAGAATCTGCTGAAACAAGCAGTAATGGAAAGACTAGAAACAAATTTTTGACGAGACAGGAGCAAACTCTAAGTGAATCAAAAGACTCGCGGTCGTCAACACCGGACTCTGTGAAACGGAGCAAACACCGTTCGAAGAAGGAGAGCAAAGACAAAGTGAAGCCACAAGACTGTGTTGAAACTGCTGCTGTGGCAGCGGTAGAAGCTCCTCCGTGCAGTCAAAGTAAAGAGAACATACCAGTCAGTTCATCTGGCTGTAAACCAATGGTTGAGTTAAAAAGTGAAACCACACCAGCCTCCGGTGTACTTTCTAATGCTCCATCGAAGAAGGAACCCGGCAGAAAACTCTTACCCGAACAATTTGCAGGTTGGGAAAATAATAGGGCAGTACTGCATGAACAGTCCCTGACTTCAGCTATTGCTGGGATCATAGCCAGAGAACTGAACAGAGATTTATCTCCAAATAGTCCACAGGCCAGCAAGCGTTCAGAACCTAGTTCGTCTGTTTCTTCAACAATTCCATCTTCCATAGAGCAGCAGACTTCTTTGTCAGGGCAGAAGCCGAGAAGTGTCAGTTGTGCATCAACAACGAACAGTATAGACTCTTTTAGACCACTGCATAGTGGACCAAGTACCGTACTCTCCTCAAGTAGTACACAGAGCCCACTGCCTCATAGGACGGTGGCCACATCACATGGAAATGGCACAGTGACAGGACTAACAGGCATGGATAAAAATGCACCGTCGCATATACTAAAAGAAAATCCAAGATTACCAAGTGCCACCCATCTTCCAGGGAAAACATTTTCAGAGCACCCGATTCTCGGTGAGAGAATTGAGAGACCTGAAGTCAAAGACTTCAGCAGAGAAACAAGTAGTGTAGCGAGTGACCGAAGCGAGAGCATCAAATCTATCTCGAGTGAGAGAAGTAAAGACTCTGAGCAGATTAGGCTCGAGAAGAAATCCTCCTTGGTGACGGATTTGAGTAGGCCAGTGGAGGTGTACCGCGACCCAAACTTGTCCGATTCGGAAGTCATCCATGTGAATTCCATCCAGCATCATCCCGCTCACTTGATGAAGATTGGCGACCACCATACTCCGTCTCCGGGACACAATCCCGTCACCCCTTCCCCTCACTCGATCAGGAATACCTCGGTGCCCGCATCAGTTTCAGCTGGTGCCCCGGCCACCCCTAGCGCCATCGCTGCATCGCCGAGTGCCTTTGTGGCAGCGCCGCCACCAGTCGGTCACATTCCAGCCCACCACCCTGCAGTCGCCCAACACGCCATGTTCCCCGCGACGCACCTGCAGCTGTACCAGCAGCATCAGCTGGCCTCGCAGCTGGCCGTGGCTGGCCACTTCCCCCAGCACCCCTTGGCCAGTCTGGAGTCACACTCTCTGCAGCACCAGCTACATGCACAGCACATAATGGGGCTGGTGCAGCAAGACCCCCTGGGCAGGATACGCATGGGCTCCATGCATGGCATGATGTCCCCTCAGCATCAGCAGGCTGCCACAGCCATGCAGGTTCACCCAGGTATAACGCCCGCCCAGCTACAGGCGCTGCAGCAGCAACACCCAGGGCTGCCCCTGGCTCCCAGCTGGGTGCTACCTCATCATGAAGAGCTGGAGAGGGCTCATCTACAACAGCAGGTTAGTATAGTGCAAGCATTCCTTAGTTTAGCTGTTCCCCTACCACCTAACTTAGAGGTCATTGAGTTAGTACACACATTAGGGTCCACGGTATTGACAGTGTTAATCCTTCTTCCATCATAATTAATAATGGTGTAAATAAATACCTTTGGAATGATTGATCAATTTATTATTTTCTTGTTTCTTTCATGAGATGTAATGAAGGGGGTTTTGTGCATAACATCCAGTATCTAAGCTTAATAAACAAAAAATTCCTATGGTGTTTTTCCCTATGTAGCGAGAGCAGCAGCAGAAGTCGGCTGCTGAGAAGACACCGCCTGCCTTACCCCACCACACGTCCCCTTCCAGCCAGCACGACCTCAAGGCACGCCTGGACCCTTCACCGGGAGGGGCAGACAAGAAGCTGCATCCTGCCGCGGGTCTTCATGGCCATCCGGGAGGACCAGGAGGACCAGGAGGCCACCATCCAGGGGTCACACATCCAGGGATGACACACCCCGGCCACCCGGCCCACCTATCCGTCAGCCAGGCGGCCGTGCAGGGACTGATGGCCGCGCACGAGTCTGGGAATGCCAGGGACGCGGCTGCAGCAGCAGCGGCGGCGGCCGCGCATCACAATGCAGCGGTCAGACAGCAGCAGTTTCAAGAGCTGGATGCCCAGGTGAGGCTCTTTACTGACATACGAACATAAACCAAATATGCATTTGGTGATCATACGTCATCCGCGTATAAACCTTTGTCTTTGTCTTTGTCAACCAATCTCCTCTTAGAATTTACGTAATTTGCTTATACTTGTACAGTGTTTTTATCCTCCTAAGACATTAAGTTCATATTATTATTAAGCATCTGTTGACACATTGCCTACAAGAACCTGTTAGTTCATGTATTTACTCAATGGAAGTGGCATACAGCTTATGAGGAAAAGGATTAAATTTGGATACAAATTTCATACCCATTTTTACCCAATTAAGTGATTTTTTGCGAGTCACTTGCGTCAAAATAGGGAGAATCCGATTTCTCTGTATGTTTCCTTTCAGTGTGTTGAGGCTAAATTGTTAATTGCACTTTATGAGAATTTCTCCCCATTGTTTATACGTCGTTGTTATTATCATCATCATCATATGATTATTATTATTAGTAGTAGTATTATTATTGTATCCCCCGAACCACTTCGGGGGATACTATGGATTTGGCCTCGTCGCGCCGCCGCAGAGATTTTCTTGTGAACGCTCTACAGGTCCGAGTTCTTGTCCGATCATTTTCTAATTTGGTATGAAGGTGTATTAAGGAAAGAGGATGAAGCCTATTGATTTTGGTGTGGGGCGGAGTCCTGGTTGCCATGGTAACCATGATATAAAGAAATAGTTAAGATTACCTTGTGAACGCTCTACAGGTCCGAGTTCTTGTCCGATCATTTTTTAATTTGGTATGAAGGTGTATTAAGGAAAGAGGATGAAGCCTATTGATTTTGGTGTGGGGCGGAGTCCTGGTTGCCATGGTAACCATGATATAAAGAAATAGTTAAGATTACCTTGTGAACGCTCTACAGGTCCGAGTTCTTGTCCGATCATTTTCTAATTTGGTATGAAGGTGTATTAAGGAAAGAGGATGAAGCCTATTGATTTTGGTGTGGGGCGGAGTCCTGGTTGCCATGGTAACCATGATATAAAGAAATAGTTAAGATTACCTTGTGAACGCTCTACAGGTCCGAGTTCTTGTCCGATCATTTTCTAATTTGGTATGAAGGTGTATTAAGGAAAGAGGATGAAGCCTATTGATTTTGGTGTGGGGCGGAGCCCTGGTTGCCATGGTAACCATGATATAAAGAAATAGTTAAGATTACCTTGTGAACGCTCTACAGGTCCGAGTTCTTGTCCGATCATTTTCTAATTTAGTATGAAGGTGTATTAAGGAAAGAGGATGAAGCCTATTGATTTTGGTGTGGGGCGCGGTCCTGGTTGCCATGGTAACCATGATATAAATAAATAGTTAATATTACCTTGTGAACGCTCTACAGGTCCGAGTTCTTGTCTGATCATTTTCTAATTTGGTATGAAGGTGTCTTAAGGAAAGAGGATGAAGCCTTTAGATTTTGGTGTGGGGCGGAGTCCTGGTTGCCATGGTAACCATGATATAAAGAAATAGTTCAGATTACCTTGTGAACGCTCTACAGGTCCGAGTTCTTGTCCGATCATTTTCTAATTTGGTATGAAGGTGTCTTAAGGAAAGAGGATGAAGCCTATTGATTTTGGTGTGGGGCGGAGTCCTGGTTGCCATGGTAACCATGATATAAAGAAATAGTTAAGATTACCTTGTGAACGCTCTACAGGTCCGAGTTCTTGTCCGATCATTTTCTAATTTGGTATGAAGGTGTATTAAGGAAAGAGGATGAAGCCTTTTGATTTTGGTGTGGGGCGGAGTCCTGGTTGCCATGGTAACCATGATATAAAGAAATAGTTAAGATTACCTTGTGAACGCTCTATAGATCCGAGTTCTTGTCTGATCATTTTCTAATTTGGTATGAAGGTGTATTAAGGAAAGAGGATGAAGCCTATTGATTTTGGTGTGGGGTGGAGTCCTGGTTGCCATGGTAACCATGATAACCATGATATAAAGAAATAGTTAAGATTACCATGTGAACGCTCTACAGGTCCGAGTTCTTGTCCGATCATTTTCTTATTTGGTATGAAGGTGTATTAAGGAAAGA
>JBAMJV010014253.1:0-16632 GCA_037951105.1 Echinarachnius parma
GGTATATCATGAATATAATTATTAATGTAGTTTCTCAATCAGTTTAAGCAAGAAAAGCGCCGATTTTCAAAGTGGTCTTGAATATGGCCAATGAAGGAGGTTGTATAACTACACATGTAAGAAACGGATTGAAGATGCGAAGGGTTGTCTGTCCGTAGCTTCTCTCGCTGTCGGTATAATACGGACGGTATGATAATCATATTATGTTACTATAGTAGTCCGTGCACCCGGAGTCTTGACTCTTATCTCTGTTGGCAGAAGACTTGAGGTCACGGCAAACAATAGCGCAATGAGCGCAAAACAGTAATGTTTGGTTTTAAATGAGTAATATGTCAAACAATAGCACAGCACAGTTTGGTTTTAATGAGTAAGATAACTTCTATTGTATTAAGTCCTTAATATATTCCTAGACCTAACTGTTCTTCACCCATATGTTGTGTTTACCCGTGACGTCTGTATTTACTTGCATAGCCATGTAGCTCCTTGACCTTAAGTCATGGACAAAGTCAGGGACAAAGAAACATGGGAGTGTATTGTAATTCTTGTGTGGGTTTGATGAAACTTTATCATAATGCAAATTGAATTATGATAGAAATTAGAAAATGTAGTTAGTTGAATGTTTCCCATTGTGCATTCGTGTTATAATAGTAAGCTGACGCAGAAATGGCTTGTTACACGTTGGTACAGCCAGGGTTATCTGATATATGTCGCATTTTATTCATGTTATTATCTAGCTTTAGATTGTTGTTTCATACAATATACTTGACTGGAAGTTGTAATTAATTTTTAAAATGTGTTATCGTTAGAATGTTTAGTGGTTTGACTAACTGCCACATTTAAAATGAACCGTAATTGTATTTTGAAGAAAGAAAATTATGAGATACGTGTTAATGAAAAATGTATATACGATAAGCATGTTTTTAGCAAGCTTTGCAATGATTAATTAACACTATAAGACTATTTCAAAAAAATTAAATGAGACTTCTATCATATATCAATATAATTGTAAGATTCTTCTGAATGATGATTGCCCATTGATTTTGACTACATTCGCACAGCATACGGCAACGCTTTTCATTCAATCATAAATATCTCCATAATTAGGGAGACATTTACCAAATCAAAACGAATTGCATTATTCTGTTACCATAATTATGCCAAACAACCAGGTAATGTTAAAGCTCCAAGTGTTTTGGTTGATTTGTAAAAATATGTAAATGAATCACTTTACAAGTATTGCGGTGCATTTACATATTTAAGGAACAACTCCGAATTGTAACGAGGCAAAACATGTATGTTATCACTACTAATGTAAAACTGCGCTTCTATGCGATAATATTATTGCAGCAATAAGTAGAAGCCTCAAGTCATATAGGTGCATACACAATAAATAATGATCGTGCTTTGGAATCGCTATGGCAGAATTTATAGCGCTCATTAAATATTGAAAAGGTTGTTTAAATAGCAAGCAGCATGAACAGGGATCGTTCTAATGAGCATCGTTTAAACGACGATGTGCATTTACTTCTTGGCGTGCTATATAGAGAAAAAACTGCCATCCGAATCTAGTCATTAACAATTAATAACTGCATTAAAGGGATCTAGTAACTTTGTTGAAATGTGCACAAATGAGGAAGGGTTAATAAGATGTGTATGTCCACTGATTGATATGTGAATATTCCATGGTAATAAAATGACCTAAAATATAATGTGAGAAAATGCAACTTGTACGCAGTTGAAATTCTCCACTAGAGATTTTATATTCCGAACACTTCTATAATGCATATCTTAATAACTAGTCTAGATCACTTTAAACATGACAATGCACCATCATTGATACAAGGTCTACTAGGATTAAACAAAGACAAACAAATATATATCAATTAATCACGATTTCCCTTTTCCGACCTCTATAGTGGTGTAACCAAGTTACAAACAAATGGAGGCAATTGAAGCAGTGGCAGTGTTTGCTTCATGAGACATGTTTATTTTTCTTTTACTGTCCTCGACATGCATATTTGGTATATACGTGATAATGACGGTATATGCAGTATATTATGAAGTATAATTTTCCCGCCATATTGGCTGGTTAAACGATCATTTGCAGTTCATCAATAATTCATAATTAATACATCGAAATGTTGCACAAATACTTCAACGTATTTCTAACCAGTCTGTGCAACAACCAATATTAATGGTTTTAAAATTAATGGTTTTAAAATATGCGTTCGTAAAGTAATTCCACGAAAGAAGTAATGGAACGCTAATAATGAGTAAGTAATTAATAAATTGGCTAATAATGCTCCTTATACCGTGCTTACGGCTCACCTTGTTGATTAAGGTATGCAGGTTAAAATAGAGAAGTGATTAAGTGCCTTCAAATCCATTTACAAACGAGGTGCCAAAACAGTCCCACCAAAACTGTCAACTATAACATGTATATCAATTTTTGTGTCCATCTTTTCTTGCTGTTCATGCCAATAAACAATATATAAACCCCCTGTGAATTGTGACATTCTTAACAATAATACATTATACAATTTGCATTTTGTCCATCTACGATGAATTGAAAGTAATATGTCACTCGTTTTGTTAAGGAAAGTTCAATATTATTGATTATTTATTTATTTAAAAAATATATAAGTATGTTCCCTGAAGATATATACACATAAACCCAAAACACCGCACAATATAGCAACGCACAGGAGACGCGCTAATGCATTCATCTGTCAACATGGATAAACACCAATGCTACAACACCAATCGGACGCAGCTGTTAGCTAATGCACACAATCGCCTTCATCAGATTTCTTGGGGGTACACTTTATACATTTCTTCATCATGGTTTTCTCCCCCCCCCCCAGATTTCCCCTCATGTTGGTTATTATATTTATCATATTATTGGTGGCACGCCCCCCCCCCCCCCCCCTTATAGCTACGCCAATGGTTCCTCATATTAACTAGGATTGTGTCTGGTATACCATGAATCTACTACATGGGTATACAACAGCGAGACATCTTGAAGTTCACAAGTACATAATACATGTAATAGTTAGTGAAAATAAATATGTGTTTTAGAACAATTATAATGCTATACACCGTGTCCCAGAAAAAACGAAACCGGGTTTCATGGCAGAAATGTTATGTTATAATGAATAATTTCCTTGATGATATATATATGTCTGAAAAGCTATGTGTCTCTTCTTTTATTTGATATACAACTTATGGCACATAATTCACGCATGACTGAATTAGAACGATAGAAAGTGGTGTTACCAACATTCAATTTGCGCGCAGAAATTGCAAGTTTGGGTGAGGTTTTGGGGAGAGTTTTAAGAGTAGTAAACGTACTTATTTTGAAAAAGGACAGACACCGCATGAAAATTCATAATTTTATCTTTTATATGACACCTCATGATTAAAAAATAAATTATATATGCCAGAGAACAAATACAATGAAAACATGCTTGATTCCAGTCCAAATGAGTAACTTTCCTGATCTAGCCTGTTTCCTGATCCCCATGTTTGTGTAAATTCACTCAGGCATCAAAGTCCATTGTCAGCTGCTAGTCAGGAAAGCTGAGCGACTTCTTACTCAACTTTCACTCATTCGGGCAGGAATCAGGCATGTTTTCATTGTACTCGTTCTCTGGCATAAATCATTTATTTTTTTAGCATGAGGTGTCATGTAAAAGATAAAAATATGAACTTTTATGTGGTGTTTGTCCTTTTTAAAAATAAATACGTTTACAACTCTTAAAACTCACCCAAACTTCAAATTTATGCGTGCAAATTGAATATTGGTAACACCACTTTCCATTGTTCTAATTCAGTCATGCTTGAAGTATGTGCCATAAGTTGCACATCAAATGAAAGAAGAGACACAGAGCTTTCTAGGCATATATATATAATCAATTAAATTATTCATTATGACAGAAAATTTCTGCCATGAAACCCGGTTTCGTTTTTTCTGGGACACGGTGTATATTCCCAGAATGGCGTGCATTAGTTTTTATATCATAGGACCATGATGCAATTGTACAGTTTATACCAATCGTGTTATCCTTTCATCTACGTTCAAATAAATACATACAATTAAAATAAACAATAATAAATATTACAGTAATACACGATTCAAAGTATATTTAAATAAAGCAAAAATGATGGATGTTTTTTCGTTAATCGTTCGATAATCTTAAAAGCAATTATTATGTTTTGTGGCGCATTTCCTTTACATTCTGAATCCATACGCATCATGGAACATACACCTTACAGGAATTTCGCACCCCATCCTAGCTTCAATCACTTCCGATGTTGAGTTAGTTTATACAATTATATTAGTTCTGATTGATCTAAATTATCAAATGGGACTTCGCAGTCATGATCGATACCATAATTCCGTTAAAATGAGCAGAACTGGCTCATACAAGAGAGAGAGAGAGAGAGAAATAAATCCCATTTGACGGAGTAGTCATTAGTTGCTAATTAGCCAGCAAACCGTTTGGTGGGATATCAAATCTGCCCCAGGCTCAAGCATTTCTACATTCTAGCTACTTCCACTTCCCTGGTTCTAGGCAGAACACAGCGAACGTGAGCGGGATGAAGACAAATACATCTCAAGGAGTCAGGGTATTTTTTGTTACCAATTAGAACGAAAGCAAGAACAGCTGGAATACTCGAATTATGAAAGAGATATGAAATGTTCAAAGTTATCAATGTTTTACTACATACCAAAATTTGAATTAATTAATGAGCGAGCAGTTGTACTTTGGACGCTATTTAACGGTTCATACATTGCCCAATTATTGATTCATGAGCATTTTCCCACCAGTGTATCTGTAATCAAGTAGATTAGTCTCTGATAGTTTACAAATATATGTCCACTCTATATTGTCGCCACAATCGAAATAATCCATGTTTAACTCGGGAGGTGTGTATACATAGTAAAACGACACTGTCAACAAACTCGAGCTGTGCTGTCTTTGTATACCAGCAGCTGTATAGTGTATTGATTTGCTCAGACCTGCAAAAATATCACCACGAACAAATTAAAGGGACTTAGTAACATTGTCCATAATCCTCAAAATAAAATTTTAATTCTAGCGGTTCCCTCATACCTTGTTGTATTCGTATTAACAATAAAATCATGGGACAGGTTTCGGTTTTTCAAATTTCCCTTTCGTTACAAAGATATGTACGATCGAAGTATTCAGATAAGAAAAAAAAAGTTTTTCTTATCGTGTACAAAGTGAGTGCAGTGAGTTAGTAAATATCACTTTGCATTTTCGCTCATTACTTGGCCGTGCAATGTCCATTTGACTTGAAATTTTCACACAATACCCTGTGGACATATGAGATAACAACAATATACACTGCATCAACCATTCATCACTTTTTGCACATGTCAACAAAGTTACTAGATCCCTTTAATAGTATACATGTGCATAATAATATTTTTTTTAAACATAATGTGCTTCAGAGAATAATTAAAGATTGGCTCTCGCAAACTTTCGACAAAAGTGTACATATTAATATTTAAATAAAAATACGTCACTATGACGGATACGATTAAATCGTCGTTCTCTCAAAATGGGGACCTTGTTCTTGTTGTTTTGCTTTGTTTGTAAAGACTTATGTAAACTATGCAAACTAAAAGCAAATACAATGATTCTCGAGCCCGCGCATTGCATATTCATTGTATATAACGTGTATATAATATTTTAACGTAAAATATTGTTTGTTCAGGTTCCTTTATTCAAGTAAGCCTCTTCATGGATGTTGCACTGTTCTCCTAGAGGGGTGTGCGTCTAATATCATTATATAGGTCATCGGATACACATCCACACTCATTCCAGCACGTATTGTGCACTCTCTCCACTCCCTGGGGAACATTTCAGCAGGTGCTACTTTACAGTACACTCATGCTTTACATGCACACCCCCAACTTCACCAAGTACCCACTTTATTCACCTACATGGGCGGAGGGCAGCAATGTTTTAAACGAACATTTAGGCCATTAATCATGTTAATTGAATTATGTGCAGGTATTTTTAATATCGAGCAAAGCAGTAATACAAGGGCTGCTGAGACTGAGAGTCAGTTATACCCAAGGAGGTTTTGGTATACCATAGTCAAACTCCTACTTCCATGGTCAGACCATGATCAGACTTGTACTACCACGAGTCGTAGGTCATGGGTATTCCAGGGAGCTATTTGTTTGTTACCTCTATGGATATTCCTGGTCCACTCCATGGGTATAGTACCACAGCTGTGCAGTAACAGGCAGGGTCAATCTAATTTTGTGATTCACATGTAACACCATAGTCTGTACTTACCATGGTAAACTGGGTAAACTGTACGAACGATGCGGCAACAGTACCAGTAGATGCTCATTTATCAGTGCTGTAGCTGTAGTTTGTATACGATATAATGGTAGATGTGTGACTACATCTAGTATTATAATGTCTCGAATGCTGGTACCCTTTTCTTTCAAGGTGTATTTCTGAAGAAAACTTAAGCACCACGTATTTGAAGAATGATCACTTTCGTGTATATACTTCTATTTATCGATCCACATAACATTTCACAGCTTTAATAAATATATCACCAGGATGAAAACTATAACCGGATGCCGTAGCTAATGTACTATCAGATCAATAGCATCTCTCTAATTTTCTGAAGGAGTCCCATCTGTTGTATGGTGTAAATCAGCATCATCTGTATTGCACGAGTTGTCATCCTTTCGACTCTGTCCTTAACAATGAAAAGGTTCCGGCGGAAATCACACAGATGCCGTAACTTATGTCCAAACATACACTCCTGCATCAACACACAATTGCTGAACGACCACGTCAATTTGAGGTCAAGTGATGAAGGGTGCGGTGTCAACCGAATTGAAAAGTCCAAGACGTTGGTTTTCGATTATACGATGCCGACAATACGTAGGAGCTAGAGTACAATATAATAAAGTCTTCGCGCGTATGCGTGCGATGCCTGTTGACTATATATTCACCGGCTGTAAAATAAATTGTATTATAATTATTGAGGAGGTGAGAAGATAACGGTGGCTCGGTCGTATCAACTATCGCGGCTCTCGAGATATTGCCTGCCCGCAAAAAAGGCAATCAACATGATCAACATACTGACGTAGCAAAGAGTGTGTCTGTCTACACGCAGCTTGTTTCTCACATCCCAAGTATGTTGTTCAACTTGTGAATTATTCACGTTGTTGCGCGGGCTCTGCAAACAGCACGACTCTTTTCTTGATGAAACGTCTCAAGAGCAAGCTTGTTATCTCTGGACACTACTCCATGCATCCATGTCCGTATTAACTGAACTTTACTCTCCGACCCATATGCTGTATACCTCCTATTCCTTATTTACACCGCTACGATGCATGTCAACCTTTTCGCGCGAGTGTGAAACGTATATATAACAGTGAAATAACCATTGTACGTGGTATGGGCCGATGTGTACCAAGGGAACGGTGGGGTTAGCAGAGGTGGGGATGCATTTGAATGAGTCTGGATGTGGGACCAGATCACATTTTCGGAATCACCCACGCCACTAGCACCCCCCACCCCCACCCCACCCCCTGCACCTTCTCCCCATCTATTCCGTCGGTACTCTCTCTGTTGAGAGGAGTCTCATATTACTTTTTGTGGGTGTGTGTGTGTTGTTGTTTTTTACAAATGGGCTAGAAGGTAGCAGTAAATCCCCCCCCTTGATCCTGTATTCCTGCCCCCCCCCCCTCCCTCTCCCCCTCTACCATATCTACTACTCCCTTTTTCTATCTCGCTCGCCCTTTCCCTCCTTTCCTCTGCACCTCATGTTCGCCCCCCCCCCCTCCCTCTCCCCTACTGGTATTTTGACTCCCTCCCTACCCCACCTCTCATCTCTCTCTGTATACCTCTCTCTGTATTATACTCATTTTCTCTGGGAAACTTCTGTACATCAATTTCTGTATCCATAATAATGACTCCATTTCCGAAACCAATATTTAGTTTTGCAAAAGTGGATTGATTAATCGGCTCTTCAATCATCATTAGCTATCACCCCATGTTAGCGGCGTACTGTATCCAAATAATATTGGATAAGGTTGATGGAGGGGGGAGGGGGGGGGGGGGGGGTTGGTTATAAAAATGTACGAATGCTACCCCTACATCATGACAGCGTCACTAGTACCCTCCTTGTATACACACTGCTCCCAATCCATCCATAACCTGGGGGAGTATTGCCGGAGCAAATACTCTATAGATATTCCTTTACGATAAACAACTTTCAAAATCAGATATACATGTACTATACAATACTTTGTCGAGGATAAAGGGGAGAGACTGATCTCCATTTACAAAAAAAGCATTCAGCATTCGGCGACCCCCCCCCCCTACGAATACACATGCAACAAGATGTCCCTTCTCTTCACCTACCTCCCCCCCCCCCCCCCCCCACCTCTCCCCTCCCACCCTCTCCAAAACGTTTCTGTTTTTGTTTAGTTTCCGAACATTCATTCCGATAGAGGGCAGCAAAACGCTCTCTGACTTTACGTATGATTGATCAATAAATTAGAAACGTGCAATGTTTGCTATGAAATAAAGTGATCGAGATGAATCATGAGCGTTAATCCGAGCAATTAATGGTAAAGCGGCCACAAATCTATGACATTTTTAACTTTGTTGAAAATTGTGCGTAGCGTTTGTAATTATTATTTCGATCGTAGCGTCATTTGCGAGCTGCTGCTTTTATTATGTTGTATTGTTTTAAGTAGTGTTCATATTACAAAGCAATTATATAACATAAGCTTGAACATGTCAGTATATTCGATATATCCACATTACTTCAGATATTCGTAAGAACAAGCAAATGAAAATATAGCAACTTAAATGAGAAATAGGTGAAACGTTATGTACAAAACATATGACCAGTACTTTTGAAGAGGTGTTCTGGTATAGTGGTCAGAGCTCCCTCCACGCTTCGCACTAATAGGCCAGGGTTCGAACCTATATAGGCTGCGTCTCTCGAATAGAGACGATAAAATGCGGTCCCAGGCGTAAATAATCGCAAATAATTGTACAATTTCGAAACAAATTATTAATTTCAATATATCATGTGTGATGTTTAAATTGGCAAATCTCTTGCTTCTCCTTATAGATTATGATGAAATGTTCACCGATTGTTCATCTCATCATTCACATTCTACCAGACAATATTACTAATTTTGGCAACGGCTGGGCCACATTGCGCCTGCAAAACCTGCGATGTGATAATACTAAAACATACTGATACTTATCATTCATTTTTTTTTCCTTCAAAACTGTCTAATATCATGGACATTTTTGTGTCTAAACTCTTTATATTAGTTTATTTCCCTTCATATAACTGACTGTACAATTATATTATTATTCGGGCATAGGACGGGTAGACGAGTTTCACCAAGAGGTTGTTCACCAACAGGCCAGTCGGCCTACAGCCTTCATGGTGAGAAGGTGAATATATAATATGAATCTAATACTAATATTGCCCCTACCTAGGACTCATCTGAATCACAGTTAAAAACACATCTGTATATTCAATTTTAATGTATTTAATGTGTTTGTTTTGTACGTATGTATTTAGTTTGTGTTCTTTTGCAACATTGCATTAAGCACTCTATAAATGTTGTATATTATTTATTATTATCATTTAAGGGAAATCATCTCATGCTGGCAGGATAAATAACAACACCTCACTCCCTGGACAAAGATGAGAGCATACGCACATTAGTTCGTTATCTAAATGTTCATGGAAATTACAATACACACAATGATTCAGCAAGTTTCTATCTACAAAATATGATTCGTGACTTGCAACTAATAACAATAGCGATTCATGGTTGTTAATAATCTAGGTGATTGGACAAATGATAACAAACTACGGCAAAAACAGCTTTGATCATAAAATGTATATATAGCATGGGAATATGCAATATGGCAGCAGTTCACCATAACCGTGATGCCAGAATGTCAATTTAAGGACTTGTTGTAGTCTTGGAAATAACTATAAAATAAGCTGCACCACATTTCCGTTTTATTGTTCGATTATGTGAATAATACAACAATAAAAAGGTCATGCAAGTATTATGTATGAATTATTACATCAAACAACATTAAAACGTCTAAAAAGGTATTCGCGTAAATTATATCATACACAATAATACAATCTAAGAGTAATTGAGAATAATTATCCCATAACATCAAAAGCCTATTAAAGTATAAGACCAATATTTTACCAATCGTGATTTTGTCAAGCCTACAAAAGTTAGTCCCAGGAAAAACCTGTTTATTTGCAAAACGCCATTGCAGATAGGCCTATGCATATAGGGGACTAATGGTTTTATTATACAGAGCAGACGATATAAGTTCAGTGCAGTTCTGTATTGTTTCACAACATAAAACATGGTCAAGAATAGAAAATTCGTACATAGCAGACGATATTAGTTCAGTGCAGTTCTGTATTGTTTCACAACATAAAACATGGTCAAGAATAGAAAATTCGTACATAACAAAAAGTCATTTACATCAAAATTGTTTATAATGTCACACAGTATATGTTTTGTTTATAATTTTATAAATTAGAATTACAAAGAAAATGAGGTTTCTTTATAAATTTCTGTGACTTGACAAATGCATAGGATGCATCAGCATTTAACGAAAACTGCAACGAGGCTTTAAAGTGAGTGTTTCTTGTTATCTACACGTATACTAATATTCGTTATCTACACAAGTTCAAATAACGTACATAAGTAGAAATATGACCTGTTATACACACATTTAAACAATTGAATTGTTATTATATCAATACGTATTATTATCTCATCATGTCTAGATGACATTGCATTTCATCACTAGTCCACCGTGCCTCTAAGCTATATGTTATTGCAACCAGAATGATGAGCTCAAGTACTATCCCAGTACACAAAATGTACATTATTCACTCTCCGGGGAGCATTCCATGCATATCGAGCTGAAAATGTGTGTTCATCAAACTACAACCATTATTGTTTAAGAATTATATTTGGTTCACCATTAAACATGATTAAACATGTTTATATCGAGCTGCAGATTATATTCAAACCATATATCTTGGCGGCCACCTGTCTATAATAATCATGTTTCTCTTGGTTGGTCACTACAAACAGGTTTTTACTGTATTCAACATACTGAATATGGCAAGGAGAAATAATAAGGTAAAGGTTAACTCGGGACGTAGTCACTGTGAGAAGCTTTTTGAACTTGACCATCTGTCGTTCAAGGCCATTGTGTAAGTCGACTGCCTGCCAAGAGATATTCATTCTCACACTATAAAACCCCTACTCAATTCAGACAGCTTTCATACTTCTCATCTCGACTCCTACCCGCAGAGAAATAAAGGTGAGCTGCTGAGATCGTCAATACTATACTTCTTTTTCAATTTACAAAAATCGATTGATAAACATAAATGTTTAGATCGTACTAATTTGGTTAACGTCTGTAACTACATTTTATTTAGTCCTTAAAACCGGACGTACAATGAAGGTATCTTTCATGTATTTGGTTCTTAAATACGAAATGCATGCACATATTACTGACTGCAACTTCGTTTCTTGGAGATGACATACTATGTTTTCTTGTCACCAAATTTGACAATCACAAGACTTCTTTACCATGTCTACAATAAGCATCTTATTTTCAACCGAATTAAATCAGACATAAAGCTTGATATAAACAGAACATATTTCCATTCTGAGCTTCCGAGTGGCGTTTAGATGTTTCCATATTGTTTTCGTATCTTTTCCATTCACTCTGATATGCGTGATTCTTAGGGTTCTCTGTCTCCGATGCATATAATTTGTCTTCCATGCACATAACACTTTATTACAAATAAAACCAGCCATGAAGATCCTGATCGTACTGCTGCTGGCAGCCGTGGCTCATTCGGCCAGGCTAGCCCCACTTCTCACCAACAACGAACGCATCCCGGGCAGATACATCGTCAAACTCAAGGTACACGTCAAACAAGTATTACCCCGATTTTAATTTAATACGTGCAATCTCTCCAATATTTCCTAACAAAATGCATACAGTATTACTATTTCTAGCAAAATGTATCTAGTATTGAGTAATGGTTGATTTAATGAATATTATCTACGAGATAAGAGTCTCTCATGTTAATGGAAACGGCTGTACAAACGTTGCTTTGGAGAAAATTTTTCCCGCCAATATTGTAAAAGTATTGATCCGGAGGCAAAATATGTAACTTCGTACCAAAGAAAATGTAAACAAGGGGTACTACAAGCATGACAAGTACAATAATTTTAAAGTTATTAAAATTACTATGAAATATATTAAATCATGGTATTTTTAAAATTCGTTCTCTGATGATAAAATGCGCTGGTACGTACACTCTTCCTTCGTCTTCCTTTCTTCTTTGTCCTCCCGTTAGCCTGGGCGGGATGTTGATACCACCATCACAAGTCTGGGAGGAGGCGCTAAGGTGTTCCAAAAATACCGCAAGTTATTCCCCGGGTTCGCCGCTCAACTCACCGGCCGAATGGTCGACTTCGTAAGTAATGAATTCTTAAATTGCTCAGGTCACTGGTGTCATGATGTTGATGATGATGACGTTGATGATGATGACGACGATGACAATGATGACGATGATGTTGATGATGATGATGATGATGATAGTGATGATGATGATGATGATTATGACGATCATAGTGATGATGATGATGATGATGACAACGATGATGATGACGATGAAGATGATGATGATGATGATGGGGCAGATGGGCTTTTTTTGTTATCATATATGATTTTATCGATACAATTGTCAATATAATGAATATTTGTGTGTGTTTGATACTACTTTCTACTATAACTTACTATTATCATCATCCTTGTTACCATAATGAACACTAGAATAATGATTATCATTATCACTCGCAGCTCCGTTCATCAGACGCTGTTGAGTACATCGAGGAAGACGGCATCGTCCGCGCCAGCTCAGTCGCCTCATGGGGTCTCGACCGCATCGACCAGGTCAACCTCCCGCTCGATGATGTCTACGAACCGATCGGTGACGGCGCCGGTGTCACCGTCTACGTTATCGACACGGGTATCAACTTCAACCATACCGACTTCACTGGTCGTGTTCAGTTCGGATACGATCTCTATGGCCGGGAAGTAAGTATGTTGTTTGAGATGTTGTTATTTATGGCGTTAAATTATTTGGGCGTCTTCTAAGGGTTAATCAGGGTTGTTTGGTTTTATTATTGTTTTACGTTTTATGTTTATCTATACACGTACTGAAATATACCCGCTCTCATCCATTTGGCTTTTACACGTTTATTAATATTGCACAATGTACATTATATAGAACAAATGAGTGCTAATTAATTTCTAGGTAAATAACATTTGCAATCAAATATTAACGCATCATTACGTAATATAATATTTGTATCATTATTTTGGTTGTTGTTGTTGTTGCTGCTGCTGATGTTGTTGCTGACATCATTTGAAATTGCCTTTGCGATTAGCAGTGGTAAAATTGTAGGTGTTTGAGGGTAACAAATTTACGCATAATCATTCGGTATTCCCTTCAACATCTTGTATTATTCAAGAAAAATAACATATTCAGAAAAATATGTTTTTCTTTGATTTGTTTCTGTTTTCCCTGTGCCCAGGGGATTGACTGCAACGGCCATGGAACCCACTGCGCAGGCACCGCGGCGGGCACACAGTACGGTGTCGCTAAAGCGGCACACATCGTTGTTGTTCGCGTCATGGACTGCCTAGGCTCCGGAACAACGTCAGGTATTATCGCCGGTAAGTTGCCTTCTTTGTTAGTATCTTTATATACAGGTGTATTGTTAATGCATGATTATTATTGTATCTTTGTTTCAATCCCGACCAAAGGACGATGTATTATTTCAATTGAGGAAACAGTATTTTGTCAATTCAAGTGTATTTATTAAAATGTTACTGTAGATTAACATTTTACCTGAATATAATAACAATTTAACTTTTTGTAACCATGTATCCGGACAATTAATCCCGAACGATCTCCCCGGACGTTTACCCCAAGGATAACTACCCCTCCCCCTGCTGGATAAGTACCCCCAGGACAATAACCCCCAAGAACAATAAACCCCAGGAAAGTTACCCCGAGGTAAATGACCCTAGAAACCTCACCCCAGAACAGTCACCCCAGGACCATTATCCCAGAACAGTTATCCCTAGAACAATCACCCCCAGTAAAATTACCCTAAGGTCAATCACCCCAGGGCAGTTACCCCTATAGGACAGTTACCCCCTAGACAGTTACCCTTGAAAATCACCCCCGAGACAATCACCCTAGGACAGTTTTCATTAGGACAATCACTCCAGAACCATTACTTCCAGGATAATCACCTATACAGGGCAATACCTCCAGGGCAGTTACCCCTAGAAAAATTACCCCATGCAGGACAATTACCCTATACAAATCAGCCCCAGGACAATCACCCCCGGACAGTTATCCCTAGGACCATCACACCAGAACCATCACACCAGAACCAGGGCAGGCCAGAGCCAGGGCCGTTACCCCTAGGACAGTTACGCCATGGAGGACAATTACCCCAGAAAAATTAGCCCCAGGACAACCACCCCAGGGCAATAATGGCCGGATGATTACCCCCAGAGCGATCAAACGAGGGCAGTAACCTCTAGGACAGTTACCCGTGAGAAAGGTCACCCCGGGCACCCCTGGGCAACCACCCCGGGCACCCCTGGGCAATCACCCCAGTATAATTATCCCTAGGAAACTTACTCTAAGGACTATTATCCCTAGAAGAGTTACGCGAGTGTCTCACTCACGCACGATTCCGCATGGTGGTTACGAAGGCTGGGCGCCACCCTTTGAATGCTTAGCATGCTTAGTGCGGGACATGCAAGTTGACATGCACTACAGTTGTAAAAATGTTTAATTTTTGTTAAGGTTGCGACTGGATCGGTTTCCACTCTGACTTCGTGGGAAACCCACCATCGGTCTTGTCCATGTCTGTTGGTGGTTGGAAAAGCCAGTCCTTGGATGACGCTGTTAAGGCCATTATCGATGTCGGTATAACCGTCGCAGCCGCCGCTGGAAACGACGGTGACGATGCGTGTTATGTATCACCGGCTCGTCTTCCCGAGGTACGTAGCTGCCATACATTGATATGATCCTATTCTTGCGTACACATTTAGGCCACACTTGTATGTAATGGGGAAAGTCACAGGGAAACTTTGGTCAATCTAAGGCATCCAGTCATGTTGAATAATCCCTTTCCACACCATTTTGCACCATATACCTTCATAAGGGAGGCATAATGTCATGTATACTTTCCTGGACACATTGACATTGGTCTTCTGCACGGACCCATTACCTATTCACATTTTAACGTGTGAAAAAAGGCATCGCATCAAATAATGCAGTATAACCATTTTTTCTGCCATCATGCATGACATCACCATAGGTGCTATCGTCAGTAAAAGGCACTTGCGCCAGTGTCTCCAATTGTGTTCACGTGTTGAGCAGTAGGCACCTTCCCTGACCTGCATTGAATGAAGAGTCAGAAATAATCAACTCGTTATGGGATTCCCTTTAATATATATGACGTCATACTATTCACCCCATGCCATAATATACATTTTATACCTCACATCGAGAATCCTGCAATCTGATTGGTTAAAAGAGCGGGCCTCTTTTTCAATATGCCCGCTCAGAAAACAAACAAAATAAATACAAAGAAAACAAACAAAGCGGGCTTCGAAGCATCGAGCATCTATCGCAAGCTAAAACAAGACATCCGCTCGCAGAGAAGCTTTTATAACAAGCATTTCTACGGGCATTTTGTGAAAAAAATCAATATGATCCCCCGGATCCCGCTTTGTTTGTTTTGTTTTTAATTATTTTCATTGTTTGCTGAGCGGGCAAAAAATCAATATGATCATCCGAAACCCGCTTTGTTTGTTTTGTTTGTATGTATTTTGTCTGTTTTCTGAGCGGGCATATTGAAAAAGAGGACCGCTCGTTTAACCAATCAGATTGCAGGATTCTCGATGTGAGGTATATAATGTATAGTGGGTGATAGTAGAACCAGACGCAGTCTCCGTGGAACGACCCTCGGAACAGAGACTGATTCATAGGCCTACCCGAGGGGATGGGGGCTTTCAACCCCCCCCCCCCCCCCCTTTGACGAACACATGACTGTTTTGGCCCAAAGGGGGGTGTTCACCCCCCCCCCCCCCCTCTTTTACCACTTTTAACGGGTCTCGAGTCCACTTTTTAGCGGTCTCGACCACCATAACCAAGGATCTCGGCCCCCGAAGACACAGCTTAACAAGCGGTCTCGGTCTCGGCCTCAAATTTTGGCCGACGAACCCCCCCCCCCCCCTTGAAAAAATCCTGGGTACGCTGGAGGTCTGATTTTTCGGCCTGATAAGAGTAGTTGTAGTAACTCTAGTATCCCCCCCCCCCCCCCCCCCCCCCATTTGTATTAATACATTTTGTTTTTACCATCAGGCCATCACCGTCGGGGCCACCGATAGTGCCGACTCTCGCGCCATTTTCTCCAACTCGGGGCCGTGCATTGAC
>JBAMJV010014254.1:0-50021 GCA_037951105.1 Echinarachnius parma
AAACCCCTCCCCTTGTGCTGCCAAGTTAAATTTGTGATGTGGAAAACATCACTTACGGGGGGTCAAAATAGCAAAAAAAAATCGCCGCTTCGCGCCTCGTGGACGATGCTCCGCATCGTCATCGGGTCACCCCCCCCCCCCCCTTAGCAAAAACAAGCTAGATCCGCCCCTCCTTCGGGCTTGGTCGCTTCGCCCCCTCGCAATATCCGGTGGTGATACGGATTTGGTTCTGCCCCCCCCCCCCCCCCCCCCAAAGTTTTTGCTCATTACGCCACTGAGTAGTAGTAGTAGTAGTAGTAGTAGTAGTAGTAGTAGTAGTAGTAGTAGTAGTAGTAGTAGTAGTAGTAGTAGTAGTAGTAGTAGTAGTAGTAGTAGTAGTAGTAGTAGTACTACTACTACAAGTATTAGAAGCAGCATCAGTAGAAGTAGAAGTGGTAGTGATGTTGTTAATGGAGTTGGTGGTGTTGTTATTGGTGGTGGTGGTGGTGGTGGTAGTGGTGGAGCTTAGCTGTGGTGGGATTGGTAATGGTTGTGGTGGTAAGGGTAGTATGGATATGAGATTACAGTGAAGGTCAGGTCAGGTCTAATGTATTTGTCCGGTACGACACAGTAGTAGTAGTAGTAGTAGTAGTAGTAGTAGTAGTAGTAGTAGTAGTAGTAGTAGTAGTAGTAGTAGTAGTAGTAGTAGTAGTAGTAGTAGTAGTAGTAGTAGTAGTAGTAGTAGTAGTAGTAGTAGTAGTAGTAGTAGTAGTAGTTGTAGTAGTAGTAGTAGTAGTAGTAGTAGTAGTAGTAGTAGTAGTAGTAGTAGTAGTAGTAGTAGTAGTAGTAGTAGTAGTAGTAGTAGTAGTAGTATTGTTATTATCAGCATTAACTTCTTCTTTCATACGAGGCAGCACAGCTGCTTCTAAGCATCATACAAATTTTGCAGCCAGTGGATTGTATCGGGGTACTCATCATTACCATCATCACTATCATCATCATCATCATCATCATCATCATCATCATCATCATCATCATCATCATCATCATCTTCATCATCATCATCATCATCGTCAGCATCATCATCACCATCATCACCATCATCACCATCATCATCATCATCACCATCGTCATCATCATCATCAGCAGCAGCAGCAGCAGCAGCAGCAGCAGCAGCATTAATCATTCAAGCGTAGGTGGAAGACGAAGTATTAGCTTCCTTGACGGTGTCTATACACGTGAACACCTCAATATACATGTAGATATAAGTAAAATGCATTATCACCTGACTTAGTATACATGTCGCTGCCGTGTTCTATTTTTGGATAGCACATGGGTATAGCACACCCCTGCAAGTCAAGTCAGATGATAAAACAGTTATTAAATTTGTTGTCGGGAAAATCACAGAATATTCCTACCCTCGGGATTTCAAATGCTATTTCGTGAAGAAAATAAGTCCCTCGACTTTGTCTCGGGACTTATTTACTCTTCCCTCAATAGCATTTAAAATCCCTCGGGATGTAATATTCCGTGCTATACCCTCCACCGCCATTTAATAACAGTATAATAGACAATGTCCATAATACTGAAGTTAATGCTACGTAGCTATTAGCAACAGGTCAATTCAGTCATTCTTACGAAGTGTTGAAATGGTCACTAACGCCCAGAATAGATGTATAATTACGAAGAAAAGGATTTTCTTTATTCATATTGCTCGTTGCGTCAGCGCCTTAATCAATCTTTTCAGATAGATTATATCCCCAGGTAAGACTAGTAAGACTGGTCATCACAGAATAAGAAGTATTGCATTTGTATCATTGGATGCGTTTCTATACTTCTTTTTAGCCCATAATCAGGTTTGTTTAAATAAATGTCAAGCTATAGATGCTTACCATTGCCGGTGAAAAACGCAAGCACGTTCGTAAACGCGATTTAATAGTCTTACAGTTTTTGAAACACTGAACAGTGTGACAGTGTGCTTTCTAGACGGAATCACGTCTCTCAGAGTAAACTCTAAACAAATTTGCCGCGTGTTTGTAGGAGTTGATAAACGCTCCCCTATTCATTTAGAACCAAATATTATCTGCACGACACCGGATCCATTAAGTCGCTATTAATGGAGAGAATAGGATGACGGTTACATTAACCTGTTTCTTACTAGATTGTTGAAACCCCAATAGACGTAATACAGTTCCCATCAGGTTCCAGCAGGCAATTGGTTAACTCTTGAAAACATCAAGTCATAATTGCAACCCCTGCGGCGAAGTGTGTACCAATGCTACCTCCGATTGGCACCATTACCATTTAAATCCTCTAAGAGTCAAGTTAAATTGCAAATAATTAAAGGGATCTAGTAACTTTGTTGACATGTGAAAAGTGATGAAGGCTGGATGCAATGTATATTGTTGTTATCTCATATGTCCACAGGGTATTGTGTGAAAATGTCAAGTCAAATGGACATTGCATGGCCAAGTAATGAGCGAAAATGCAAAGTGATATTCACTAACTCACTGCACTCACTTTATACACGGTTTCAAAACTCCGGGGGAGTTTTTTCTTAACTGAATACTTCGATCGTACATATCTTTGTAACGAAAGGGAAATTTGAAAAACCGAAACCGGTCCTATGATTTTATTGTTAATACGAATACAACAAGGTATGAGGGAACCGCTAGAATTAATATTTTATTTTGAGGATTTGGACAATGTTACTAAGTCCCTTTAACTAGTCCCTGCCCTTTATTACAAGTCAGCACTAATAGTTGTATCCCCCTATTCAACTTCTCTTAATAAACAGGAGTTTTAAGTTTGTTAAGAAGTCTGAATGGCTGGATATTTTTGTTATCAAGATAACAAATATTTTCATGATTGTGTGATTTTTTGGAAGTAACAAATATGCAGGCACAATATTCATATTGTGCATAGAGTCGCATGTAGCACTCAGAAATGTCAGAGGGTTCAACAGTGAAAGTCAATTACTTTGCTCTGCTTGAACCCCTTCTTGGAAATCTGCGACATTAAACAAGTCTTTACCACTTTTTTATTTTATTAAAGACATCTCCAAGGCACAAATATTTAGAGCGAAATCATGACCAAAGCTTTTATGATACAATCGCATTAATTATAATTATAATGAAAGAGCACTGTATGTATCGAGAGTCATATTGTACATTGAACAATATTATGATACAGTTATTGTTAGTTTTTGTTTATGAGTATTTATTTGTCCACTGGGAACTTGATTCTGGGAACTTGATTTAATCCACAAAGAGTTAAGATATCATATACAAATAATTATGCAGTTCCATGCAAAGAAACAAACTGATTTTAGCTTCTACTGACGTCATGCGCTATAAGATAATGTGAGCAAATAGCGTTGATAATGAAGAACGCAATAATTGTGTTGACCTGCTTGTGGCGGTGCGAACAATTTATTATACACACGAACAAGCCAATAAATTTGAATGTTTAGGCTGTATCGTCCAACCTAGAACCCAATAATTGTTTTAACCTGGCGGTGTGGATAATTTATTACGTATACAAAACAGCCAACAAATTTGATTACATCAATAGCTGTATATCGTCTAACCTAGCAACTGCTGAAATTAATGGGCGCTCCTAAAATCCCGCGCGTGTTCCATAAACAGGTCTTCTTGATTTGCGATGGTTGACATCGTCATGAAGCGGCAACGGGTGCGTTTATCAACTTGTCCTAGCTTTCAAAACAGCGGCAACTATGAGTATGACTCACAAAGAAATGTTTGCATATCATGGTAAGTGTTATTCAAATTAGCTAGATTATATTGATACTTTCGTATGTTCGCAATCGCTTACTAGCAACACCAATACAAACTCACCATCTGAGAGAAAAGAACTGAATTCAACTTAGCTTCAACATTCGAAACAAAATCATCAGTTAACACATGGCACTCCATATATCTGTGAACCATGCTATAAAAAGGGTGAAATAAACATCCTTTCCAGCCTCGGTATATTGTTGGGTAGAAACTCTCGTTAAAACGGCTTTATCAAGAGAAGGGATTCCTGCTCGCACGGGTATAAAACAAGATCGTACTTCTTTTAGCGTTAAAAAGAGAGGTTAAAGTGATCCATTAACTTAAAATCTCCCCAAAGGTTGAAAGCGCATCGTTGCATCGTTTGGGTGCACACAAACGATGCAACGATGCACCTTTAACCTGAAGGTGCAACTTTTCTATTGATATAAAGGTGCAAATGTGCACCTATAAAGGTGTTGCCAGTGTTGCAAAAAAAAGGTGCAAAAGTGACCCTTTTTATCTCAGTGTGTATCTATATATCCCTACCATGTCTGTTGCCGGCCTCTAAATCCATATTGCGCTTTAAATCCCAATCACGGGAAAACTGTTCGATGAGCCAAGCACGCATAATGTTTGTACGCACTGTCAGCGACGTTTATATATGCGATGATATGCTCATCCAAAAGACTCGGAGCGCAAGCGATAAGTGTATACAGGATCCTATGCGCGCACGCACGGTGTCGCGCTTGGGCACGTATCTATTTGTGGGTTGCACACACTTATAAGAAAGGGGTTACTCTCTTCGGACTGAAACCTGACAACACGAAAGTGTTCTTGGAAACGTTAATGACGGATTCTTAGTCTCAGAAGTCGAGAGAAAAACATGGACAAATCTATGTTCCCCTTTTCGCTATATTTAACTATATTATCGTGTTTACATCGCAGTGCGAAGATCGTCTATGAAATATTTATAAATGCACAACGCGTGACTATGTTTTTAAATAAAATGAGGTTCCAAGAGTACGATTCTTAATTATGTGCGTTGAATTCGGTCATTATGTATTTGGCACGAAATGTACTCCTGTTTTCATTCAGTCACGATGGATGTAATCAGAGACAACAAATCGAATCTGAGATTCGCGAACTGATGAAAATGCATGCGCTTCTTCGAATTAGAGGAAAACAAAGTAATATAATGAAATGAATGGATTGACGTTTCATTCTTAGTCTTCTTTAGTTTCTTGTTCCATTCTTTCTTCTCTCATTACCTATACATGCATCTTGAATTCAACAAGCCAATGTTTAAAGGGTTCTAGTAACATCTTACTTAGAACCCTAGTGGATCTCTCATACCATGTTATATTCGTATCACCAATAGAAGCGTTGAATATGTTTTGGTGTTTCGATTTTCCCTTTTGTTAAAACGATATCTACGATTGAAGTGTTCGGATTCACTGGAAAGTCATGAGTAAGCGAATCTCTCTTAGAATTTTTGCAAATTAATTTGCCATACAATTTCCATTCAACATAACATTTTCACAAAATTACTCATCATATCACAACAAATACACATTTGATCAACCATTTATCACCTCTCAACAAAGTTACTATAGATACCTTTACATTTCCACACCTCGATCTCTAATTTAAAGCACATTTACGTAAGAGAAGGAGGTTACGTTTAGACATGCCCTCCCTTTCTCCTGCGGGATTAAAGTAACGATATTAACCCAGTATGTAGTCTTGGCAACCACTGGAAATATCCTCGCTTCAATACAACAGCGAACATGACAAAGGACATTATCGAACAATTGCTACGTTGACGTGTTGATTTCGTCTTCTTTAATCATCTGAGTGCCAAATTAAATGAAACGGTTCCACTTGACCGAGTTGTTACGACATTTGTTTGGTTAATGAAAACAAAACTAATTTTGTTGACAACGAATAGGAGTACACAGTGTATAATGTATATAATCTATTCCACACTTATCTATATATTGTGTGCATGAAGAAACAAATGAACGGATCTACATCTACATTATTTAATATAGGATTTCTCGGTCAATTTCGTAAGTTGGCCAAACGAATTAATTTTGTGTGCATTCAATTTCGCCGATGTTGCCGTAACCACAGCTTTGTTTTGTAGTTCAAATTCGTTTTTTAGCATTTTAATTCATATAACGATCATTCGAAAACATTTTGTTTGCTTTCGATTTAAAACGTGTTTCTATTTCGTAGAATTGTCATTCAATTTAAAGCGAGAAAATTAGTGATTACGTAACACTGTCTTCCATGAATTGAATGCTAATAGCGCGCTTTTTAAATTGAATGCTATAAGTGCTAAATCACTTGACCGAAGAGCTAAATAGAATGAAGGAAATACAATTTTTAACGCCAGTTGTAAGCCTTCATCTTAATTTCGCGAATTTGAATGAACCGCAATTCAGTACGAATGAAAAATTTACGAAATTGGCCGAGAAAACCTATATATTTCGAATCTCTATGTCGTCTAAATCCTGATCACGGGAAATATGTTCGATGAGTAAATCACGCGTATGTCTGTACTCATTATGAGCGACGTTAATGTATGCGACAATTTGCTCATCGTAAAGACTCAGAGCGCAAGCGATTGCTGTATACAGGATTGTATGCGCGCATGCATGGCGTCGCACAGTGGTGCTTGGCCACTAATTAGTAATATTTAGGTACTAGACTGGAGTCAAACATGGTGCTAAGAAAACCAAGCATGGGTTTTTTCAACCAATGTGGGCACCACCTTTGTCATGTTAAAGACCTATCTATGATTATACAAACGACTTTCAATGAAATCGAGGAATGCGATTATTCTTTTGTAAATTTTATTCCCATTTTAGCCATATCAATGGCACAATAGTCACAAAGAATGTTCCATTAGATGTACATTTCCACGTTTGCCACGTCAATATATCGACATGAATCGTTCGCGTTGATCCGCAACAATGATATTTGTTTTTATACAGCAGTGAAATAGAAAAATATTTTAAATTATATTTGTTTCGACATACATAGTGTTCTAACTTTCTCCAACACAAAACATTTGTTACCATACTTGCGTGTCCTATTTATATATAAAAACAACTTTGAAATACTACATAATTTGCCACTGTTCGATGCATACTTCTCTTTATAAACCTTCCAATTTTCTTGTTTGCTCTTTTACATTGCACGTTTGAGCTTCGATTTTTGTTTTTCGTTAAAATATCTATTATACAGAATGTTTAATAACGATAATGGAATTGTGGGATATACACTGTTAAAACGCTGTGTAAACAAATTCAACAACTTGTTGAAATTTTTCAACAACCGCTGTTTGACATATGAACCATCCAACTGTTGTTGAAAAGCATTCAACAACCCCAGTTGTTTAAAGTTTACACAACTGTTGTTTTAATTTCTTCTACAACTGTTGTTTAGAATAAATTTCAACGATCCCGTTGTTGAAATAGCAAAATACAAAACAAGATGTAAAAGCGGCAAGGGTAGGATTATAAGTCTCACTCTCTATCGACTGCGCTATCTCGGTTCGCTTGGCTTGCGAAGGGACAAAAGAAACTATCACGTGATTTAACACGTTTCATCAACGCTTGAACAATGGCCGCTTCACGCAACCCTTCTTCATACAACTTATCATGCTACACCTAAAGTTGTATGAAAATATTTAACAACCATTTTTACACAGCGTTTTAACAATGTGTGGCTGCAATATGCAATGAATTTTCAATGATAATCTTAATAACGAACAACGAAAAACGTATAAATATAAATCAATTTAAAAAAATCCTTTATGTTTAAGGGTGCCTTCTCAACAAAAACATGTTCGTACCAAATAGATGGTCAGGAATAAATAATTATTCCTTTCAAACAAAAACAAATTATTTGCAGCGATATGAAATGCACTTGTAATGTATTTATCATATTATTTCCATAATGTGTTTTCTATTTTTCTAAAGCGATTTCAAATGGTATGGGGGTAAACTATACTCAAGAATCTGAAAAACGAGAAACTGCTACTGGAGGAGATTTACATTATAAGTAGATATGAACAAAGCTTGTCATATAAAATGCTACTTATTACCAGCCATAACATAATGCTGATATATCAGCTAGATCAAAATAATGGAGTTAACGTGCTTGCAACGTTCTAATAATTCAGTACAACATTAAAACAAATCAGGGAATGTTAAATCTCAAATCAAACTAAATAACGTTCTATACTTCTGACAATTTCGCACACACATAAAAAGAAATATCAAACAAAAATAGTACAACTTTTAGCACCAACAGTTAGATGTCCAGCATGTCATATATAAAATCAAAATACACACATATGAGGGGAAATGCAACAACTAAAAATAAAGATACGATTGGAATACAACAAAATTTCCATTTCCATATTAAAATAAAATCAATGTTGTAATGGTATTTGGTAATATTGGCATTATGATCCAGCATTTATATATTTGCCGAAATGTAAAATACTATGGCGCCAACGGACGCCAACGACAATTTATACTAAAATTATTAACATAATGCTAAGTGTAGCCAGTGTTAAATTCCCTTTCTATTCATAATATCCTATAAAATATGATATATAAAAATAATAACGTTAGTATCCGATCGGTATTACGGTAAAATAAACACAATTGATAACTTCGCCTGAATCGAAAAAATAGTATTTCTGTCCTGCATTGTTGTTGATTTATTTTTGTTTTTCTTTCTTTTTTAAATTTGGAAACAAAGGTGAGAATGTGGTTATACTTGGTAATATGAAATTCACTTAAAGGGGTCTAGTAACATTGTCCAAATTCTCAAAAAGCAATTTGAATTCCAGCGGTTCCCTCATACCTTGTTGTATTCGTATTAACAATAGAATCATGGGGCATGTTTCGGTTTTTCGAATTTTCCTTTTGTTAAAAAGATATTTACGATTGAAGTATTCAGATGTTAAACTATCCACGGGTTAGTCGTAAACGTGTACAAAGTCAGTGCAATCAGTAAGGGAATATCACTTTGCTTTTTTGCCCATTACTCTGCCATAAAACTTGAAATTTTCATATATTTCTTAGTTGAAATATCAGATCACAACAAGACACAATTTGTATCAACCATTCATCACTGTTTGCACATGCCAACACAGTTACTAGATCCCTTTAACGTGCACTTATGCACATCAATTATCAGACTACAGTAATACACGTATTGACAACGTTGTAATGACACGAGCGCACACTGTCCCAAACATGCCCATTAGCAGCAACCTATCAAAGTCATTATTTTGTCATTAGGGGCCGAGTCAAGTTTCGACGCCTCGATCGAGCCAAACGATCTAAGTTTCAACTTTCGTGAAAACCAAAATGAATATGCCTTAGAAAAACGCTCATATTTCCCTTAATATTGCACCAAATTCTTAACAAATTTCATTAAATTTGGGGAAAAACTCCACTCTATCAAATACGTAAAAGAAAATTCATGATATTGGACCAATTTTAACTTTCAACTCAATTTTCTCGGTTCAACCTCACTCGGCTAGTAGCTCCTTTTAAAATCCATAGTTACATTTTACCAAACCATTTTGGTTTTGCGGGTTTAGCATGGGGCAACATGGTTACTCACTCCATTTAATATCAAAATATGGATAGGGTACAAATCTGTATTATCGAATCAGTTTTTATAATGCTGCGACTGGCATCTTGCCACGAGCATGACGAGTGCGAATCTGCACAAATCTAATTTGGTTATACAAGTATTTAAGTCATGTATGTAGAAGTGGACACGGATGACCAGTCTAATAAAATTATAAACGTTTAACATATAATATTTGACTTCTGGAATGCACATTTTTAACACTATATGGTGTTGTATTGTGGCTACTTGAACCAAGACTCCGGCTACGAATTTCATTTGAAATACCAAAACTAACAAATTGAGAAAATGGCACTTAATTCATCAAGACGAGCCATTATCATTTTAGGGACGAGGTCGATTTGTCCATAATGAAAACACATTTTAAATACAGCAGGTTAATTGAACTTTACTTTGATACCAATTACACTGTATTTAGAGATTCCATTAAAGAGATATCGATATATTTTTCGTGGTTTAGAAAGATAGTTTGATATTAGGAAAAACTTTCAAATAGAATTTTACTTTAGTCGAAGTATGAAGGGGAAAGGGAGACAACAAAATAGTATGTATTTATCACATCCTTTTCGATATAAGTTTGCTTCAAAATGTTAACATATGATAGAAAAAATCCCATAATTCCAAATGAGATTAAAGTAGTAAGACATGAAATTTCGTTTGAGGAATATCGACATGTTCCCTGCGCCCCAAGATCCAGTGAGCAATGGGTTAAAATTCGGTGTTCTCAGCACGAACGTCGCGTACTTGTGCAAGTTGGTAGCAACATAAATGGCAGAGAGAGAGAGTGTGTTAAAGACTGTCATGCGTGTGGTTCGTAGAGCCTAGCTGCCAGAACCTGTGTGAACATCATCACTATAGGCTATTTTGTGCGTACTATACAAAACATTGAGCAGGTTTTGTTCGGACAGTGCGCAAGGCATTTGCAAGATGGCACCGCCCGTCTGATTATCGAATCCGCACTACCTTTAAAGTCCGGCGCAGACAGAGCCGACTCGACCCGATCCGACTGGTTTTCAGCCTGATTAACTCAGTATGCATTGCCTCAGGACTTCGGTTTTGTTAATCAACTGCCAGTCAGAGTTCATTCGATGCCAATTCAACATGTTGAATCGGCTCCGACTGGGCGAAACTGACTCTATAGCCTGACTGAAAAACAGTCGGATCGGGTCGAGTCGGCTGTGTCTGCGCCGGGCTTAAAACCGAACGGCCCGACCGGGCGGTGTCATATCAGATCCCGCTTACTGCTGACAGGGCCTTTCACGGACGAAGATCTGAGGTGTTAGCAGACTAGTCAAGGAAAATTCAACAAAACAAACTCAAGTAAAGCAACATTTCTAGTTTCATTTTAAATTCCAATGTTATAATTCAACTATTAAACATGATTTGTAGCACGATATTTTAAAAGAAAACTGGGATTTTGGCGAAATATATGAATTCCCCCTTTTTCATGCGAAACACCTAGTATTTCAGTCATGTTCCTTACACTAGTGTTAAGTTTAATTGTTAATTTTAAATATTGTTGTGATTTGCACATTACTGTACCCAACATGGCATAATTATGAAATAAAAAGATCTGATGAAAAACCCGATTTCGTTGAAACCAGGTACCTATTCTTTTCCTAAAATAAGCCCACATTAGAAATTGGACAGCTGCAGTATATACTTTGATAAACAGAACCGTTATAATCATATATTTATAATCGCTGGTTTTCGTTTCATCCCAATAACATGAATAATATACACACAAGACAGCGATCATCCCAAAATACATTAAACTTCTCTGTAACTTTAAAATATTTGTCTGCTCTTTCGATTCATTAACAGCATTTTTGTGCAGCATCTTATAAATTATGTCACTTCAGAACAAAATAAAAACTGTATTATCTAAGATGAAATAATAATATAGTATTCCATTTCAGTAACCATTATCATTAGCTCAGTACAATAGGCAGAGTTTAGTTGTAACAGTTATTATCTTTTTACTATCCAAGACATCAGTATATCACATCACATTATATTGTCAATTAAATTGCATTTGAAGCAACCTTGTTTCAGCTTTGAAGCGCAAATCAAAAATAACTTAATATAGTTTTGTATAGTTGTTTTGGTCACGCGAGCGAAGAGCAAAAATAGGTTTTCTTGTCTTAATGTAAGACTTCGTCCTTATCCTTCAAGATAAATCAGTTAAATTATCTAGCGAATCACTAGAGAGATGATGCCTTTCCAGGAGATATTCAATAAGGACATTTTCTCCGTGTGTTATTGGTAAACGTGATATCCCCACACTTGCGACAATGCCCAATCGATCACGCTAACTTGTGTCGATCTCGATTTGGCCACGTACGTCGAATCTCAATTTCGCCATCGTATGACGTTCCTAGCTATATTCAGCCAATATCAGGCATGCGTGGATTTTATTCGAAGATAATCAATGGTCCATTTCGCCATCTCTACGATTATGTTTTCAATAGCAATTAAGAAAAGAAACAGAGTGCAACCAGCGTCCGTCACCTAGTTTCGTATTCGGGGCCAGTCACTTTATGCCTATCTGACCATCTGGTGTCCGTGATAACGCGAGATATAAACCGTGCACTCGTTTCCATCGAATTCCTTGTAGTTCTGAACTACACCGTATATTAATCGACACATGCTTTGGAGCATCTTCCCCACGAGATTCGCTCGCTTGTCCCTACGTTACGCGTTGGAAAACACCTTCCCCATTTTCACACATCGTAGTCAAATCATGCATATGACGGGGACCCCATCGGTTCACCGTTCTTCTGACTTGTCTGATGCATGGTGATCTCAGAGACCGCCGAGGTGACTGCTGTCAAAGGATACACGTTTAGCCTCCCGCCGGACATCGTGTCGTCGTCGTTGCCGTGTCCCGCCCTTAGCCGCGTGTTCTTCTTCTCCTGACCGAGACACGGGTTTCGTAATTTCCAGGGCCGAGCGTCTGCGGTCGACGTGAGCTCGTAGCCCTTGACGTCGCCGCAGTGCCACGCCTTCTTGTAGCTCTTCTTGAAACTGTCGCTGAGGAAGCCGTAGAGGAACGGATTCGCGCAGCTGTTCATATAGCTTAGGCATATCGTCAGCTCGTTGAAGAAGAACAAAGTCCGCGCGCTCATGTGGAACGAGGCGACGACGCGGTACAGGAAAAACGGCGACCAGCACACGACAAAAACCATGATGACGCATAGTACCAATCGGTTCACTTTGCGGGACTTTTCCCACTTGCCAGTTTTGTTGCCCATCTTGTGCAGTCTGACGATGATCATGATATAACACGCTGCTATGACAGTGACCGGTATGACAAACCCAAATATGAACATGTAGAAGCTGAAGGCCTTTGAGACGGCTGTAGTGGCGTCGGGGCCGACGATTGACGAAATGTCTATGCCGCAGGATAAGTGCTCTTCCTTGTAGCGAGTGAACACCATGATGGGCGATGCGGCGGCCAGAGCTAGGATCCACACGGACACGTTGATGATCGTTGCCACCCTCATGTTGCGGTAGCAGGAGGCCTTGACGGCGTAGCACACTGCGACGTAGCGGTCGATGGCCATCAGGGTCAGGCAGAAGATGCTGGTGAAGAGGTTGAGCGCGTCGATGCCGAACACGAGATGGCAGAGGACCTTGCCGAAGAGCCACTGCGGGTGGATGGTGGCCACGGCGAGGAAAATCAGCGCGATCAGGAAGAGGTTGTCGGCCAGCGCTAGGTTCAGGATGTAGATGTTGGTTACCGTCTTCATCTTGGCGAAGCGGAGGATAACGTAGATGACGGTGCCATTGCCGATCAGGCCGATGACGGAGACGAGGAAGTAGAGCGACCCGGTGAAGATGAAGAGCCAGTTTCCGGATAGCGTCTCGTTCGAGTAGCTGTAGATACTCTCCGACACGGTCGGGTACGAAGACTCAAAATCGTCAGACATTGTTCCAAATTTTCCTTCACTCCAAGAGTGAGATCCAGATGAAAATGTGTTTTATTTTGTTAAAAGCACAAATCAACAGGTAGTTTTTGTCCACATGGTCGGCATTCATGCAGATTTATATCCAGGTATCTCGTGTACAATCAGCAAATGTTATCCACTAACAGTCTTTGTCCTCAGAAAATAATTTGTACGTCAAAATCGGGTACAACTTCTGATAAGGTGTGTTGAAAAAGCCTTGACTCGATTCCCTTGTCTGATAAATGCAGCAATAACAATATCCTCAACTGTTTAGAAAATCGCAGTTTAGGTGATACACGATTTTTCAGAGCAAGTAGACGAGATCGTGCTCGCCAGGAAACTGAGGCAGAACACCGCCTGTTGCACGGTTTTATTCCTCTTCCCTTTGAGCGTGCATCTTCATTTAAATGATTTCCCACCAGTGCAGACGCAACCTCGAAAGTGATTAAACAGACTACTGTGTATAGCTGCGGATAGCGAGAACGACGTACAGTATGTGAACGTACGGCGTGTAGTTTAACAAAGGGGCGTGGCCATTGATGCTTTCAATGATGCCATTGGTCAAATATCATCGTCATTCCGCGCGAAGAGATGCGCATGGGACTTCCAGCTGCGAATACGGTCGTTCATTCGTCGATTTGTCCACGTATGTACATCGACAGCTTGGCGCGATTGGTAGTATGATTAGTATCGAGTGCAGTGCAGTATAAATTCAGAACAGATTTAGATGATGGGTTTATTATCACTACTGCCCGTTCGCTCATCACATGATTGTGATCTGCTGAGATGGGTATGGTATACATTCAACTAAATTATAAGGAAGGGGATATTCATACTACATGTGTTGTGTCTTTTTTGGCACACTCACAGATTGAAATCAAGCATGTTTGAGAATTAATCATTGTCGAGTTTAATAGGGGACACTACGAGTAGAATATCACGTCCTCTTAAAATGCTCCATGCTATACATGTTGCAAAATAATATTTGAAGTAGCAGTAGAAATAGTAGTAAAGTAATATTAATAGTAGTAGTAGTAGTAGTAGTAGTAGTAGTAGTAGTAGTAGTAGTAGTAGTAGTAGTAGTAGTAGTAGTATTAGTAGAAGAAATAGTAGTAAAGTAGTAGAAGTAGTAGTGGTAGTGGTAGTAGTAGTAGTAGTAGTAGTAGTAGCAGCAGTAGTAGTAGTAGTAGTAGTAGTAGTAGTAGTAGTAGTAGTAGTAGTAGTAGTAGTAGTAGTAGTAGTAGTAGTAGTAGTAGTACTACTACAAGTAGTAGAAGCAGCAGTAGAAGTGGTAGTGATGTTGTTGATGGAGTTGGTGGTGTTGTTATTGGTGGTGGTGGTGGTGGTGGTAGTGGTGGAGCTATAATAGTTGTGGTGGTAAGGGTAGTATGGATATGAGATTACAGTGAAGGTCAGGTCTAATGTATTTGTCCGGTACGACACAAACATCATATCCAATTCGTTTGAATTCAATAGATAAAACAGATACAAATTATTACGTGGGTAAATATATGTCTGTGTAGGCATTGATGGCATGTTCATAATGGAGAAGTATCAGTGTTGTGCAATTCTATCGTAATAAGTGCCGAATGTGACGTACAGGAGAAAATGCAAACAAAAAATTGTACTTCTGCATATTTTGTTTTTATTTTTTATTTTGTTCTCAATGATATTTATTTCGTCATTCCTTACATACAAACAAAATAATTGACAATACAGATCAGCATGAATGAATAAAACATGATGTTTATAACAAAGGGGAAAATAAAAGGGGACAAATCATTGCCCCCCACCCCCCAGAGAAAACCACATACGTACACACAGACACACGCGTGCACAGACACCTACACATACAACCACAGATAACATGTATGCATACAAGCGATGGAAATGAGCAACAGGGGGCGCTCTCCTATCTTCTGAGCTGGAGAGCCTTCTCATCACATACACGCAAGCAGTTGCCAAACATAAGGCAGTATGATGAAAATATATCTCAGCTTGGAATAAGGAAAATGATAAATACAGTTTGGGGTAATGATAACAAATAATTGATTTTTAATGTAATGATATCGATGTTTTGCGTTCCTGTGTTAAGGGTGTATTTAAACATATCACACCCCCCCCCCCCCCCCCAAGTCAACAATGTGGGAAGAGTTCCCCACCTCTTCCCTCCACCAAGCGAAAGCACCTATTCCTACCCCCCCCCCCCCCTCCCCCAAACAAAAAAAAGTATATATATATATACAAAATAAAAAAATAATATCATAATATTATAACAATTATATATTAATTCATACTACTACTATAACTACTTAATATGATAATGTAAATAAATATGGTAATAATAATAATAACGATTATAATTATAAAAATAATAATGAAAATGTTAATAATAACAAAACAAATAAATAAACGATAACAGAATGAATAGATAAATAAACGAAAAGAAATTGGCTGCGCATTATATACGACTCAAGATGCGGTGAGCCATTGGAATATTAATGGCAACCTCAAACCGACGCAGTTAAACAAATATATAATACAACTCCTTTAAATCCATGAGCTCATTGTCTAGCGTAGTGAGCTTTGGTTTAAACAGCTTGATCGATTCAATATTTGATGGAAGAAAATTAAGGCCAACATCATGAACATAGTTTGATTAGTTGGCAATGAAAACAAATTACGTCACATTATATTTCAATAATTCTATTTCAATAACACTCCAGGCAGACTTACATCGCATTATCACATTTATTGGCGGAGGGTTTAATTATGTGCATACATTTCATTCTGGATCAAGAGCATACTTCGAAACTCATGATGGAGACAACAGTGATTAAAGGGAAATGCCAGTAGTGGGAAACGTCCCACACACAAAAAATGAAATGTACGCTCTTATTACCAATCATGTGAAAGAATATGTTTTTACTAATACGGGATGATACAAATTTGGCCTGGAAACCGCCTACTAATTGATATATTTGGTAAATTATAAAGCTATCTGCTGCGGATTGATATCTCACCGATAGTTGTATGTTGATATACAGCCTCGTGCGATGCGTGTTAATCCTATGCAAATGCGCACATGGTAATTCGCACGAGCGAATCGCTCGAACGAGCGTATCTATGTGGCCAGCGCTGACGGGCCAAACTGACGGTGATTTAGGTCAATGTCAGCGGCTTTCATAAACGTTTTAACTTATATTTCTGCACTTAACGACACTAAGGTTCGGATTTTCCCCCACACGCCCCTTTTTATGCTATTTCAACAATACTAATCAATTAGTTTGGTCAATAAAGTTATTTTCCACTACTGGCATATCCCTCTAAAGGCATCTAGTACCATCGTCAAAACTCTAGCGGTTCGCATATACCTCGTTGCATTCATATACCAAAAGAAGCATATAATCGGTTTCGGCTTTTTCCATAATATTTCTCTTTTGTTATATTACTATGTATGATTGGAGTGTTCTGATTTATAATTATCTACGGACATAGGCGTACCCAGGAGGGGGGGGTTCAACCCCCCCCCCCCCCCTCCTCCCCCCTTGACCAAAAAAATGCTGTTTTGGGGTGTTTGAACCCCCCCCCCCCCCCCTTTTAAATTTTAAGCCGGTCTCGAGACTACATTTAAGCTGTCTCGACCGTCTAAAACCTGGTCTCGACTGACTAAAACCTGGTCTCGACCTAAAACCCGGTCTCGGCCCCAAACATTGTCAAAGATCACCGGTCTTGGGCTCGAAAATTTGGAAAGTACTTGTCTCGGATTCGAAAAATTTCTTTTACGGACCCTCCCCCCCCCCCCCCCCCCCCCCCCCCCCCCCCCACTGAGAGAGGTTTTTCAACTATGACGGTACTTGGTCTCGGTCTCGAACATTTTGAAGGTACTTGGTCTCGGCTTGGAATTTTTACAAAATACCCCCCCCCCCCCTCCCCCCATTAAAAAAAATCCTGGGTACGCCACTGTCTACGGAAGAATTTAAACTACGATCAAAGTCAATGCAATGAGTTAGTGAATGTCACTTTGCATTTTAGCTCATTACTTGTTCATAATGACATTCATATGCCCTAAAATATCAGATCACAGATCAGTTTCTTCCATGTCAATACACTTACTAGATTCCTTTAAACGGTTGGCAAAAAATCTAGAAGTGTGATGCATTTCGGTCGCTACGTCGGTCAAACTGTAACTGTTTTATATAATACATCATTTTCTTTTGCTCTCTCCATCATAATACATTTATGCGTGCATGCATTCGTTGTTCATACCTCTTGTTTAACCGTTTGTTTATAAAACAATTTCATTTATTTTTAGTTATATTTAAAGTTACCTTTAAAAATGAAATTTACAAAATATAATTATATATTGACTATGTTGACCATTGTGCGTCACGAGTGTCTAACGACAGTTATGATTATAAAGTTGTTATTACTATTATCATTAGTAGTAGTAGTAGTAGTAGTAGTAGTAGTAGTAGTAGTAGTAGTAGTAGTAGTAGTAGTAGTAGTTAGTAGTAGTAGTAGTAGTAGTAGTATTTTTATTATGAGTATTATTATAATAATTGCTATTATTATTATTATTATTATTATTATTATTATTATTATTATTATTGGTATTATTATTATCATTATTATTATTATTATTATTATTATTATTATTATCATAATTTAATCAGAAGGCACACACGAATTCTGTGAAAATATTGGAATGCTGTTTTGTTCACCAGTCATCAGTTCACCAGTCATCAGTCATCAGTCATCATCAGATATGGGTGACGACCTCTACCACATCTTCCTTCACTTGCTCCTTTGCGTATTTGTTTCCCAACACCTTCATGGGGGTGTTTCACAGAGATCTAAGTTGATCTTAGCGCTAAGATGGTCTTAAATATTATGAAAAGCCATTAGTGTCTTGAAACAGTTTTGTAAAAGTTATGTTGAAATGCAAAAAATGATGTTGATTCAAATCATATATATTTTCTAATTATCAAAGAAATTTCATGAATTTTATGTGAAGATCATGAATCTCTTTGATATATGATTTGAATTAACATTTTATGCATTTCAACATAACTTTTACAAAACTGTTTCAAGACACTAGTGGCTTTCCATAATATTTAAGACCTTCTTAGTGCTAAGATCAACTTAGGATCTTTGTGAAACACCCCCCCCCCCCCTGTTCTCTTAAGCATGTGCCCATAGTATTTAAAGGGATAGTTGAGTTTTGTATGGAGAGTACAATTTTGGTCATAATGAATTTGAGTAACCAAAACCTGCACCATTACATTAGCAAACTAATAGTTATAACTCCACCATGCTCGAAAGGTATAAATAATTACAAACGACTAAGTAAAAAGCCTATATCATTCATTGGTTTCAACCCATTGTAAATACAAAATTGTGAATGTGATGTTGTGTTATTTTTTTTAATAGAGAGATCATCAACAACTATTTAAAACATATTTTGTAAATGTTTGAAAAATGTAATCTTTTTTCTTCAACGGCTGGTTCAAAAGTATTGAATTATTGTGGGGCCCCACAATAATTACAGATGTTTATATTTATAGATATTTCAGCCGTTTCTGAACCGATTTTGACCAAATAAAGTTTATTCTGTTATTAAATTCTATGCCTCTTTCGAATTTGACTACTCATTTTTGCATTACCTCACACAAACATTATTTCGTGCAGCGCCCTCTATACCAAAACTCAACTATCCCTTTAAGTTTTCTTTCCATTTCCCTTCTGCTTACTAAGTCTGTACCACTCTTGTTCAGAATCAAAACATTCGTCTTTTTGTCTGCCCATGACGTCTGCATGATCCGTCTGTAGCATTACATCTCAAAAGCGTCAAGGAGTTATCAGAATAAATTGAGTAAATGATTTACAGAGAATGATCGAAGATACCTCAATTACTCTCGATTCAGGAGCCAAGTTTGGTAAATAATTGACCAAGACAATGAATTATCAGATTTTAGAATGTTTTCTCCTGCGTAGTATATCTGTGGTATGTACATCTATAATATCAATGCCAACTGATGATGCAGTCCGCGCATCAATGTTTCCATAGTAACCGGTGATTATCAGACAATCTTTTACTGCTAACTGTGGCTGCTATTCTCTATCGACTCTTCTATAAATCACATCAAGTGATCATAATGACGTCATTTGAAGGGCAAATTACATTATCCAGCATTCTGAAACTGAGATTTAATTTCTATAGAAGTTATTATGTTTGTATGTTGTATGTGCAATATTTCTTGAAATTCTGTATCGATCACCGGGCAAGGTTGTAGAGCTGCAATGTGTATACTTTATCTTCTGCTTTTTAAATTTCAATAGATCAAATAAGTTGCAAGTAAATGCATTTGATGACGCAATTCGAACAGGGGAAAGTAACTTAAAGTGATACCTGTAAAGTGTCAGATATTGCACAAAATGACATTTGAGACTTCAATCCTATATCAATATCATTGTAAAATACAATTGAAAGATTTGTGAAAGTTTGAAAGAAAACGAACACTGTTTACCTAGTGAAAAAAACGAATATTGAGTTCATATTTTATCACCGAATACTGATGGTCTGCCATACTTTTGTAGCAGTAATGAATGATCCGTTTGAGATATTCGCACCCGTGTATTTGTACACACGTAGTACATAATTCATGGAATTTGAACTCGCTCGGCTCAAAGTTCAATCTCCGGAATGTTCTCACGGGTGCTGCATGCGGACGTTCTCAGCTGAGACAATCGTACTTTTTTCAATTGCGTTGATTAACGCTACGCTTTAGAAATAATGATTTTCAATGATAATTATCTTCATACTAAAGGGACATTTGAAAAAATCAAACCCTATTTTATTCTTCTCTTACCATAAGCTTAACAACACGGTAGAAGAGAAACGAGGAAGCTCCAAGTAATTTTCGTGGATTTGGACACTTTACAGGTATGACTTTAACTCTAAAGAAAATGTAAAATCCAATTATTCTTCTTCTTGAAATCTTGCAGGCATTACTACGATAACGTTCTGTAAATTCAAGGTATTATGTAACATTATCGGAGGAAAAATGGCAAAACTGTTCATTTCAGAGTGAAATTAAAGAAGGTGTACGTGTGCGAACGACCTGGTAATACAGCAAAGTTGATATAAATTGTCAAGGTATGACAATCTTATTTATAATTATTGTCTGCTAGTATCTTAATCATAACTGATTTGTATGGATTTTACTGAATGAACAGATAATTAAACAGACATAATGACTCGCCACTGCTACTAATATGATGCGTGTTTACACATTATAAGAACGATGATGTTCAGTATACCCCTCAGCGGCCTAGACCTGCCTAATAAACTGTTTTATTATATGTCTCTTTCTTTATATTTCTCACTCTCTCTCTCTCCCGCTCCCTCCACGATAAGTACCTCAAATGATTTCGAGCTTCGGATTACAATACGTGCCTTCGCACTTGTTGCGATCGCAACGATCACGTGACAAAATTCTAGTACGGAAGTAGATTCGCGATCAGCTGTTCCATAGACTACAACGGGATTTTGTTCTTCAAATCAACATTATTAATCTCGCACAGGATCCGATATTGGCAGAGAATTTCTTTTATCCAAGTATCATTTGTAAGGTAGGAAAACAACGTTTATGATCCTGTATTATTATAACGATCCTTCAACAAATGAACCTTATAAAACGACGTTAAGTCGGCTAATACGAGTGGCCCCGGCCCAGTCCCATCTGTTCAAATGTATGTGAGTGCATGTGTGTGGTGTCCGTATTTTGCGTCGGTGACCTTGCCTTCCAGCTGTCAAACACTCCAAAATGTGCATTAAACATTAAATTTATGCCTCAGGGTTTCATACACCTGAGACATTCATTTGGTTAATTAATTTCTACCTAAAACACGTGTTTAGGAGTTGGAAAAGTAAAGTCACCGACGCAAAATACGCACACACATGTACTCGCACACATTTGAACAGATGGGACTGGGCAGGGCCCACTTTTATTAGCCGACTTAACATCGTTTTTATAAGGTTTATTTGTTGAAGGATCGTTATAAAAATTACAGGATCATAAACGTTGGTTTCTTACCTTACAAATAATATTTGGATAAAATAATATCTCTGCCAAATATCGGATCCTGTGCGAGATTAATAGTGTTGATTTGAAGAACAAAATCCCGTTGTAGTCTATGGAGCAGCTGATCGTGAATCTACTTCCGTACTAGAATTTTGTCACGTGATCTTTGCGATCGCAACAACTGCGAGGCACGTATACAAGGGGAATCGCGCATGCCCCATTTACACTTGTCTGATGGGTTGCACGGACATATTATACAACGACCTAATCGAGGAGGAAAGTCTCCGAATACACACAGGCGATTGGTTGCTTGATAGCTGACACTGGTATTCGATCGATCCCGACTTGTTTCGTGCCCAGGGGTCCTGAACTAGTTCAATTTTGATCGATTAGCAGATTTCGCGCTCTTCGACTACTCGGAAATTGGCGGGATCGCTTGCCATGACGCCTAATTATATTGTTCCTAAAATAGCCGAAACTTCGGTAAAAAACGTACATAAAAGAATAATTGTTGGGCCACCAAACCGTCCCGAGAGAGGAGCAGCCTTAAATACACGTACTATAAAAAGAGAGAATTTTCGCCGAATTTTATTGTATTAATGTGTTATAGGATAGAATGGTGTTGGGTATTGAAGACGACGTTAAATCCTTTATACTATTCCGGTTTTTGTTTTACTTTTCTCACGATCCATACTAGTACTGCTTCCTCTTGAGAGAAGACCAGTTCGTAGATAGCATATGGGACCCGGATATGGGTCGTTTGACCCCTTGACCATTGAATTCTACAATCATGGGTAGGATATAAAGCTTTTACGCTGTGCAGTCATGTTCAGAGTGGCAGATGGTTGTCATGGGATATCCTTTGTTACTTTCATGAGAACAATTGATCAACCTAGGAATTTCCAATCGATGTACTCAAGAATAACAAGTAAAGAACCTTATCAGTCCTTTCAATTCGATGAATGCCGCATTGGTACGATTGACCTTTGTATTGCGCATGCGCAGATTGTAACTACGAACTGGCTTAATCCTTCTCGTTTTCACATGACAATTATATGAAAAAACAACTAAACAAAGTTAGTCGCCACATAGTTTTCCGAAAATTGAATGATTTTGGCCGGAATATGACATGATTGTGTCCGGAGATACACCGAGTTTGCCTGAATATTATGATATGATTTTGCTTAAATATGGCAATAATTTTGGTTGCAAATGACATTGGTTTGCCAGCATTTGCCCAAACACATTATGGCCTCATAGGACACAATGTACTATACATGGTGGCCCCAAAAAAACAGAACGGGCCCAAAATAAAGTAACAAAATTATTATGTCCAGCGAATAGGGTATCTTTTTCCAATGAAAAACGATACCAAGAGCAGTACTTTTGTAGTTTTTGTTTTAGGGCGCTCGGAGTGACACCATTTCAGGTTCCCATTTTGGTAAATTTTACCAAGTCAGTGATGGATAAATCGCACCTACTGCCCGTCATATCATCGAACAACCATGCCCATTCTCTCAGCACACAGCTGAATGCACACTAACAATAGCGCGCGTATCGCTCGTTGTTCAGTTCTATGACGGGCAGTAAGTGCGATTTATCAGGCACTGACTCGGTAAAATTTGACAAAAATGGGAGTCTGACATGGCGTCACTCAGAGCGCCCTAAAACAAAATTACTGTTCTTGGTATCATTATTCATTGGAAAAGATACCCTATCCGATGGACATAATCATGTTGTTACTTTATTTTGGGAAGTGCCCTGTTCCGTTTTTTGTTTTTTTTACGTTTAATATATAGTATGATATCTCATAAAATTGGATGATTTATCGTAAGATTAATCGTAAATTTTTTTTTTTCTGGGCATAGAACTACCGTTTCACGGAGTGATCATTATATTTATGATATTGGTTAAGAAACGGGTTAAGCCACCTAGTACCTCGAAAGACTTAATTCGAGCACCCGTATTCACTTCGTATAACATGAGGTCCCACCATCCGCACTTTGTAAATCCAGATTCATTTAATGGGACGTGGAAATCCGTTCTAATCGCAGCGCTTGGGAAAACTACTTTGGAGAAAGGTCAACACAGTCTGAAAGGCATGCATCTTCATTTAGAAGCACTTCAGATTTCAGGTGGGCCCACCAGACTCTAGAAAGAAAAAAAGAAACAACTTCGAAAACGACTTCGAAAGCAAAGACAAGTGGTTGATAAAAGCAATAACATTCATTCAGTGGATAGCTTCATTGATGAGCAAATCAAGGCAGACACGAAGTAACATTGTATTTGAAGAGCTTAGTTCTAAAAGGCGCTTAATCCACTTTTCATGAAAATTGAGTCGGCGTTATCAGTACATTAATAAGCTAGAAATACACATTTTTAGGACAAATAACATGACCAGGATACAGATGTGCAACATTCCATATTTATATTCCCATATTATGTGGACAATGAGACCTGCTGTTATCCAATGAAAGTCGAAAAAGTGGATTAAGCGCCTTTTGAATTAAGCTCTTGGTTTGTGCACCCAACGTCCTATACTATGTGGTATTGGGCAAAATGTATAGTGATCGTACCACTGATGTGAATCACAACTAGATGGAGTGAAGCCCCTTCGAAATGTGATATGAGGTTGCTATCTTTGTATTTTTGTATAAATTGTGACTCGAGGGTTAGAGCACTGGTCAAGAAACAACAGGTTGTAGGTTCAATTTTGAGCGAAGGTCAACTTTTTTTATTTTGCTTGTTTTGTTGTTGTTGCTGTTGTGTTGTTGCTGTTGTTCTGGCCAGTTTTCATAAAAAAAAAATTAAAAAAACACACTACTGGCAATGAAAACGTTTCGGAGAAAGACCATCAACAACGTGATCAATATGGCATTGTGGCTCAATAGTTATAACACTGGTCTAGCAATCCGGAGGTCTCGGGTTCGATTTAATTGTTCATTTTAATTTATCCATATACTTGAATTCATTTAATATAGGTTTTCCCATCCATTTTCAAACAATCGTCATTCAATTGCATTAATTGTTAACTTCAATTTTGTCCAGAAAATCTTTCGCCGGTCATATGTAATGTTCGATTCGTCATTTACGCACCCAATTTCGTTCTTTCGCAATCAAATTCGTCATTGTACCGATCATTTTAGTCAATACGTATTCAATTTCGTCCGATCGCCTTTGCCAATGTACAATGTGATGATCAATTTCGTCATTGTGCATTCAATTTTGTCATTGTGCATTCAATTTCGTTATTTTCCATTCAAATTCGTCCAACAACATGGAAAGCTGTATTGGATACTTTGTTTCATCATCCTTTCATTATTATCCTTTGTAAATTTGAACTCAATGTCTATGTTTGTTTTGTGTCCAGAAAAATTCACACAATTTTAGTATATTGTCTATATTGAACGGTTTTTGTAATAGGAATAACAATTGATATGTTAATGTGTCTCACAACACAAATGTATTGTATATGAATCAATCAATCAATCAGACTTTTGGACACTTATCGTTTTTTGAATTGCAATATCGAAATTAATTGTTTTGTGATCAGTTGATGGTTTTAGAAACACTTATTATTGAAGTTATTCATTTTGAAATGAATTGTACGAGCTACAATAGGAATGTACCAGGGCAACCACACTACGTGACGAATTTGAACGACTAAGTCTTGAAATCGAATGACCAATGACGAATTCGACTTCACATTGTGCGTTTTATGACCAGTCGGGACGAATTCCATTGCAAATGACGAATTCGAATGAGCAAATTTGAATTTGTATGACCATTGATCAATTCGAATGGTAAATGACTAAATCGAATGTAGCAATTGCAGTTTCCTGACTTCTCGGGACGAAATTGAAGTTAGCAATGATTGAATTTGATTGACTATTGTTCGAAAATGAATGGGAAAACCTATAGTAAACCAGTATATGACATAGGGGGTAAATAAGCTCGTTATTCATAATAAGGACAGCTATTCATAACGTTTAGTTCCCTATACTGACTATAATGAAGGACCGCTATTCATAAAACATTATAAATAGCGACCCTAATTTCGTTTTATGAATAGCGACCCTTGTATTGGATTATGAATAGCGACCCTTTTAAATAATGACCTTATGAAGAATGAACCTTTTTTTCAAATTATGAATATGATAAGATCATGCATAGCGAGCAGACCCCGACATAGCAACAAGAACCGACCATCTTATGAGTGACCTAGCTGTGTAAGAAGGTGGCCAATCCTGTGGTGGCTTCGACCGGTCGTCCGCCGTGTTATCCATGGCTAACATATATAGTATATTAGGGTTTACCTTACATTTTGTTATATAATTGTCTGTTTCGATGTACTCTACCTGTCATTGGCAAGCGTTTTGTCAATGTTTATAAATAGTTGTGTTTGATAAGGAATGTAATTACGGACAAACTCTGTCAGATATCGTCGCGGTTTCCACTATGCTGTGACATTGGGGTAAACAGCTCTGGGGGCAAATTCACTCGAATGTACTTCAGATTGTAAGCATACGTGGCTAGTGCAAATACATAATTAAAGATAGAGAAATACTGAAACAGAAAAATCAAGTAATGGAGGTATAAATGGAAGCATATAGATGGGTATAGAGAGAGATAGAGGCAGTGGCATAGACAGGTTCTTACACCTGGGGGGGGGGGGGGGGATGATTTGCCGTTCAGTTCACCGGACCAAGACTAATTTGTTCGCGGCCGAGACCACCTGCCCAAATATTTGAGACCAAGACAATTGCTTGGAAGTCCTCTCAGTGGGGGGGTGTCCGTAAATTTTTACGAAGTCGAGATCAAGTACTTTCACAATTTTCGAGCCCGAGACCAAGTACCTTAAAAGTTGAAAACCCCTCTCAGTGGGGGGGGGGGGGGTGTCCGTACAATTTTTTTTAAGCCGAGACCAAGCATTTTCAAAATTTTCGAGACCGAGACCAGGTTCATTCAAAGTTGAAAACCTCTCTCAGTGGGGGGGGGGGGGGGGGGGGGGGGGGGGGTCCGTTGCAAAGAGTCGAGACCAAATACTTTCACAATTTTCGAACCCGATACCGGAGATCTTTGACTATTTTTGGTACCGAGATCGGGTTTTAGTCGGTCGAGACCAGGTTTTAGACGGTCAAGACCGCTTAAAAGTAGTCTCGAGACCAGCTAAAATGTGAAAAGTGGGGGTCAAACCTTACAGCCCCCTTACAGCCATTTTTGGGTCAAAGGGGGGGGGGGTTGAACCGCCAACCCCCCCCCCCCCCCTCCCCCCCCCCCCCCTGGGTACGCCTATGCATACAACTAATGTTTTCTTTTTCACTCGTATAGATACACACACAAAAATATATCCTTCCCTAAAACCTGGGGGGGGATGATTGTACATGTCATCCCCCCACACCTTGTGAGGTGGGGGGGGGGGGGGATGCATCCCCCTCATCCCCCCCCCCCCCCCCGTTGTCTACGCCCCTGGATAGAGGAACGATATAGCGCGGGAGATGGCGAGAGACTGGGAGAGGTATACGAACGGAAAGGAAGAGAGGGGGAGAGAGGGGGACGGAAAATGTTACATGAGGAGAGGGGGAGAGGGGGAGAATTTAGTGAATGAGTGAGTAGGTGAGAGATAAGGAGGGAAGGGGAGAAATGGCAACTTATCTTGTTCATGTGATTATTAGCCCTTGTTTCTCAGTCGGCCAGTCCTGGCGACGATTCTTTTAACCAGTTGCCTACTCGATTCTGATCTCCCCATAGACTTTGCAATTAGCACATAATGTTCCGATTGACTTTATATATAGTCCATAGGGTTCCCATAGGCAAGGGGTTAACCCATTAACTATTGGAAACTGTCACATCATATAAGAAGTCAACGGGTTATTTCATATTCAAATGTCAGTCGACACTAATTATCTATCTCGGGCTATTGTTCCAATTATGACTTATGACTTTGGCATTTTAAGGAAAGCGGTTTAGAATGTCTGAAAGGCACTGTTAAGATGAAACGAAAAGTCCGTGAGTATGTAGATCATGCGACTTATGTTCATTATAAAAGTAAGAGTTATGATTATAGAAAAAAATATATTAAAGTGAAGTGAATTGGTGTGAGTGTAAAATGTACAAAGTATCAGTTCTTGGAAGGTCAACCTCGGAGGGGTGATTCACAAAGATCCCCAGTCGAACTATAAAGTAGGACTTTAAACATAATATGGAAAGCCATTAGTTTATTTGTATAATTGTTAAACGAGTTCTTGAAACAGGCCTACAATTTTGATTTTAAACATCACAACATTTCCTTTTATCAAAGAGACTTCAAGTTATTGATGTGAAATGTTGTGGACAGTTTCAAATGTTTGCATTTGGGCTATTGAGTATGTTTAATTATGAAGCTACAAATGGCTTTCCATAATTTTTTAGTCCAACTTAGTGTTAAGTGATCTTTATGAACACTCCACTGCTTTTCATGAGACGTTCGTAATTTATTTTGTATTTTAATTGTACTAATTGATACAGGTATGCTATATTCCTGCTTATAGCTGCTTAAAGCTGGCGAGCACTCTTCATTTAGTTGTAATAAAAAGTCACTATATTTCCAAGGTATGTATGGATTAATGTGTAAAATGAGAGTCGTATACAGCCTAGCTGTAAGTTTGTTTTGTTATATGTATGTTATGTTAAATTTACTGTACTAAGTCATCAATTAAAAAAAGCACAAATGACTCCCAAAACAACCTGGTGGCGAATTTCCGTATCTAAAAAGCCCTTTATTCCCGAATATATACGCATAAAGCGGTAAAGAGGATGGTGAACAAGCTAGTCAAAAAACAATGGAATATATACATGTACATTATAAAAATTAAAAATAAACTACGGTTGTCTATATTTCTGACAAGATAAACTTTTCATCAATTATGACCCCGTTTCATAGAACCTCTCAAATTGTTGTATGTGTACAATTATTGTAACTACCATGGCAACAGCTACATAATGTTCCACGCTGACTGGCTGTTGACATGTTAGTTACAATGATTGGACATTTACAAAAATGGGAACAGTTTTATGAAACGGGGCCCAGATGTAATGTCGAGGGAAATCTTGACTGCAAAACCGATTATTCAGACATGGATATAATACAATTATGATATTTTAAAAAAAATGATAATACATTTCCGACATATTACAGTTTATGGAAACAGTCCATATGATCAAGGATCAAGCAAAACCGTGACTTCAAAACTACCCGTATATCATCACGAGATGGCGCTATTCAACTTTAGCGACAATGAGTTAGTTGAGTTATATATAGAAATAACGCCACCGAAGAATAAATTTGGATATTCCGTTCGGTGGTCGTCTTTTTCATCTCCATGAATTTGCTCAAAAGGAATCGAGTTACTTTATTGTACTAAACTATATGTTACTAATACAACAGTAAACAATCAAAATTATTCATTGATTTTGAATTGTTAAGAAAACAAATCTTAATTGTAATTGTTAATTTCTCGGGCACAATATACAAGACCGAATTATAATTACATTTACTCTTATCATTTAAGGAATAGAACACCATGATTAAAATAAACCTTTTATCGCTAAACGACTTCATAGTATACGAAAACCATTTGATTATGTAAAGCAACTATTAATTGTACATGTTAAAGGGACAGTCCCTCTTTTACAAAACGTGTGAACAGTTTCCAGTTGACGGATGAGGATGAATGTAACACACACAAACTTCCTCACTTGGTGAATATACGTATAGTGCACAATTAACCGTTGGACGATGGTTTATTAGTTTTAGCTCTATAACTCCACGAAAAAGAGATTTCAAGCCCAAATTTGTTCAGGCATGCTATTAAATGACATTTTCTTTCATATAAGACAATAATCTCGCAACTTTTGAAATTTGGCTTGCAAAAGAGGGGCTATCCCTTTAAGAATTATATTTGAGATTCACTCTTTACGATCAAAGTATATCAGGTTATATAAACAAGGCATAACAAGTTGGTACCAAAAATATGACTACCTTTTTATACTTGGAGGAAAATTACACAAAACGGTAAATTATAGAATAACAAATGAAAACTTCACAAAAGCAACTTTACAAAATGTATACACAGAGAAATCAAACATATATATAGTAATTTAAAAAGATAATGTGAAAAATGGGTCATCTTTGACATCATTATTTGTTATTGAAGGAATTACATATCGAAACACATAGTGTGGAATTTGCATTGTAATGATATTTACAAACCAGGTACAGGTATTACAAATATATTTATATTCAGTTTGTGAATCCATAACACTATGATTACCCAGGGTTAAATTTGCACTACTTTTGTTTTTTAATTATTGTTCTCAGAATAGTTTATTTTATAAAACAGAAAACTAGAAATTGTTGTTCTTTGTTCATCACTATTCTTTATTTCAGGTAGAATGAGACAAACATTAATCCTCAAAGATAAAAAAATAATGTTAAAGTTTTTGTTGTAAGCCTATATAACAAATTTTAAAAACACCCCCAAAACAACAATTAAAGAAAGGAAAGACGCATTTTCTTTTTCCGAGGCAACTGTATCCCGAGGTTAGCCTGATGTTGTCAGCCCGAAAAAATCAAACCTGACTCTTACAACAAAAATGTATTAAAACTGTCAAAGAATGTGAGCGGGTTTTACCAGAACATGTTTTGTATTCTAAACGCTCTATTTTGTGGATGTTAGAATTCGGGAGTCGACAATATGCTCACCGCATTTGTAAATTGCCATCTTTAAAGATATATAATTTTTTTTTTACACAAAAAGAGGCGTGGCGACAAGGCATTTTATGTATTTCTGCCCACCGCAGGGTACTCTCTAACTCCGTGTCCTCTTAATCTTGGCTAAGTTGTGTCTACTTTCTCGGGAGTATCCTGCCAGAATGTACAAACTGATTCTTATAGTGACTGTTTATTAATATGTAATTAGTACATGCGGGGGTTACGAGGTATGAAGTGGTAGAAGGGTTTTTATTTAGTGATTGCTTATCCGTGGTTCCCAATTCTAATCTAGGCTGGTTTGTCCGAATTGCAACACTGAGCCAGAGCGTAATACACGAAATGCGTAATGCGTTCATAATATCTCACCGCGCATTTGATTCATGAATCCGAACAACCTCTAAGCTAACGTAGAGCTGGTGGAGACTGTGAATCATCACAGATAGTCCAGTAGTCAAAGGAAGGTGGCACAGAGAGCACCCTCCCCGAAAATCGGTACATAGCCGTCGGATCCGGATTACGGTCATCCGCGTCCAGCACCATGAAGAGCTGGTTGAAGAAGATAACAACCGGATTCTCGGCTTCCTCCGAGAAGACTCCGTCATAGCGGGAACGCGACACTTCGTTGGAGTAGCCGATCAGTGTCAGATCATTCCTGTCGATGTTGGTCCTGTTGAAATCGATGCAGAGAACCAGGATGTAGCCTTCTGCGGTCGCAACGGTGATTTCCACGGTGAGGTTCATCCTGTACGACCCTGCCTCGTTTGGAACCGACACTTCCACGGACGAATCTGGAGTCACGTTGAAGTGGGTGCGCTCAACGCTCTTGGCAACAGCCTGCATATGGAACCTGTAGTTTTGGGACGGGTCGAGATTCACGTCGGGGTCACCAGTGAAGAGGATGAACGCTTCGCGACTGAACGTGTTCATTCGAGTCGGGGCGCTGCGCAGGGAAGCGTTGTTTGCAATGAAGAATACGTTGCTGCTGTCGACGTCCCGTCCCGTGCCCGCTATCAACTGATCTGTAGGGCGTAGGTTAGTTTCGTCACGATCGAGGAAAAGTTCCACGTAGAATCCTTGGGGGGCCTCTACAGTGAAGTACACGTAAGCATCACGAGGGTAAGACATTGGGAAGTTAGGAGAGCGCAGATCTGTTGGAGGACCCTGCACACCCAGAACGATGCGTTGGTCTGGACCTATACAGGATTAAAAGATGGAGAGAAATATAAGGAGTCAAAACAATAGTTAACATTGGAAAAGGAGATATCAGATACATAACAATTATAAACAGGGTGAACTCTGCCCTGAATGAATGAAATAAGTGTGTATGAAACACGTTAAATAACGCCCTCATTCTGTAGCGACTACAAGCTCATTAACAACTCTAAATGGCCCATTCATTTACAAATGTTATTTTTTCTACCAAGTTTCAAAGTAACAAAGATATGGACCAACACATGAAACTATTTATCTTTAAAAAATGACAAAAACGGCTTTTCGCATAGTAAATCTCCTGCCCTGAACACTCACTTTCACGGCATACTGGAGAAGTGTTGAAGCAATGTGTCAAATTGAAGATGGTATCATCGCTCCATTCGTTCCAGAATACCTGACAGGGGCTGGCGCTGCAGCCAACATCTATGAACCGGGCAGGGCAGATCCGGTCAAAATTTGTCGAGTTATCTGGCACGGAATAGATCCGACCGGAAAACCGGTACCGCTCACCCGGTTCAAGTTCACCATCCTGGGCGGAGTCTATCACGACAAAAATGGAACTGTTTAATGCGCGTTGGTTCATCGCGCGTTCGGATTCACCAATGATTCGGGAGCGCGAGATTGAATTCGACTCCCCGATCAGAACGCTATCGCTGGGACCGACTCTGGTTCGGTTGAAGTCGACGCATAGGACGAGACGGAAGTTCGGTTCGGTGCGCAGCGTCAGGATGGTAATCACGTCACGCTCGTACGAGGGTGACGTCATGGGGTCCGGCGGGAAGTCGACAGTGAGAAACCCGTTGGGCGAAACGTCCAGGTGGGACTGGCGGACTGGCACGGCGCGCACAAGCACGACGAAGCTGGAGTTGCGTGTGAGGTCGAACCTGCGCTGCCCGGCGCTCGTGAAGCGGAAGAAGGCGCGTTGACTCAGCGCCCTTGCGCGTTGGGGGAAAGCGGTAGACCGTTGAATCGTCTTCCGTGTAGCGCAGTATTTCGCCGGCCCGCGGGTCTTCCGCTGAAAATCCCTCTCCTATCAGCATCGAATCTCCACGTCCGAGGTTCATCTGGGAGCGGTTGAAGTAGAACTCGATGAAGAAGTCCATGGGGGCCTCTACGGTTATCAGCTGGTAGTTGTTCGGGGAGTAGGAGCCGGGGTAACCGCGAGACGAGATGGGTTGGAATCTATCTGACGCTGTCAGGTTGAGATGCCGTTCCGGAGCTGTGTAAATGCAATATCAAAATGGCTGTCATTCTTCGGTGATGATGTTAATTTAAATCGACATTATAATTCATATAATGTATGTAAAAGACTATTATGTTATTAAAATGGAAACAATTTGCCAAATATTGTCCGATTTTTTAAAAACAAGGCATACAATGAAAGCTTGGGTTTAGGCCTTTCTATTGGCTTCAACAAAGTCTCAATTATGATTTTGTACCGATAAGTGTAGGGTTTAGTTATGTCCAGTCACAAAGTGTATTGCCCAGGTCATGGCTTAGGCACGTCTCTGGTCTTTCAACTTTTATCGTGCTGAGTCAAAACCCGTTATTGCTTTTTTTTCAGGGCCGAAACTTTTGCCAATTTCGACACAAAAGTCATTAAATTGGAAAATATCGTTATTCGTTGAATATCATAAACATGATTATTAGGATGCGAATGAACAATATCCAATTTTACAAAAATTGAACTCGTCTTACTATTAAGTTGCATACACTTTGTTTGTCAGTACTCTCACATGTCTGACATAGTATGAACATATAGTGTTACACTATTATTATACTGGAAACAAGTTGTATGTGGTTTGCAAAACCATGGATATTTTCTTAAACTCCTGAAATACTACTGACGGAGATGTGAACCTTAACTACACAACATGTTTGAGGAGCCGCCGTAAATATAATTATCGTGTTAAAGAAATCAAACGCACTCACCGCAGCCTCTTTGGTCATCAAAGAACGGACGACATCCGATAATGCCCGAACATATCTGGCCGGGAGCGTATCCAGTATTGGGAGATCCCTCGCACGCTCGAATGCCTTCATGAAGTCGTGAGAGAAAAAACAAGTAATATAAATAATGATAATATTGAAGAACCACTTTTGTTACTGTCAGTTATTTTTTGTATACATATTGTATTTGTTTTTACCCAGGACCTACCACTGCCTAATTTATAGATCATATTATTATATTTGGTCGTCATTAGAAACGATAATGATTTTCATCATGATAATCCAGACGATTTCTGTAATTTAGGGGTAAATGATAAAACAGTGTCCTTTTTATACATAAGTTAATTTTGTATGGCTCAACATCTATTTAATAGCAAAGTTCACATTGGTGGCTAACCCCCTTATCGTTCTCGCTACTGAAAATGTATCAGGCAATTTCATAAACCCTACAATTCCTTAGAAAAAAAACCCATCAATGACGAGACCTATTTGAAGGCAAAATTGATCATTATTTTCCTCAACAAATTGGCAACTCCTAATTTTTTTTCTACATTTTAATGACATAAAAAGGTGGAAAATATCAAATAATTAATATACCAGACAAAAAAATATGAAGCAGCTTTGCCACAGATTTGCCAATTTCAACGCCAAAATCTGTTTTGAAAATATGACGATGTGTTGCCAATTTAAGTATTTTCCTAAATTATAGCGATCAACGCAATAATAAAATCATCATTCAAAATAATGAAAGCAGGTAGAGTAACAAGATAGGTTTCAAAATGTATCTCTTTCTCCTTGTACACTTCATATAACTAGTTATCTTCTTGCTGAAGTGTAGGACTACCAAACCACAAATATATGGGCCATCGTTCATGATGGGTTAATGCATTGCCTGAGAGTACAATAATGGGCCTTGAGATAAAAGTATCTAGTAACCATGGTAACATTGTCAAAATCCTTAACAGTTATTTGGAACTCTAGAGGATCTCACATGCCCCAACGTATTCGTATTGCCAGTAGAAGCATGGTTACAGCATTCAGTTTTCCAAGTTTCTCTTCCGTTTTAAAGATGTGCATGATTGAAGTGTTCAGATATATACTTATCTAGTGGATAATTATAATGGTTGTATCGTGTATAAAGTCAATGCAATTAATGAGGAAATATCACTTTTCATTTTCGCTCGTTACTTGGTCATAATTATGACATTCAGTCACCACGGGATTTTCACAAATCACTCAGTGGACATATCAGATCACAGAAATACACGTTGTATGTTGACAACCATTTACATTTTGTGTACATGTCGACAAAGTTGTAGATCCCTTAAAATTAATGAGTCTATATATACATACCGTTATAGCTTGTGAAGCCTATCCAGCACATCGGGTCCGCATGCCGTAGTCGTTTCAGAGTTGTGAGTACAAGGGCACTGACGTCGACATCTACCGATCGTTGTTCCACGCTAATCCTGTTCAATACGATTCGATTTAATTCAATTCAATTCAATTCAATTAAATATTCAATTCAATTCAATTCAATTAAATATTCAATTCAATTCAACAATTCAATTCAATTAAATTCAATTCAATTCAATTCAATTCAATTCAATTCAATTAATTTCAATTCAATATTGTTTATTTCGGTACAATACAATTAAGTTAAATTCAAAATAACTCAATGTAGTTAGGTAACATTATATTATATTCAATTCCATTCGATTTAATTCAGTTTAGCTCCATTCAAAAATGTATTATATATCTTAATACGATGCGATGCAATTAAATGTAATCTAATTTAATCCAATTCGGTTCATTTCAGTTCAATTAATTCAATTCAATTTAGTTTAATGTAATTTTATTCAATGTAGCTAAATTGAATCAATTTAATTCAATCAAGTTAAATTTATTAAATTCCTTTCAATTTCAAGATTATGCAAGTTGTTTTCTAGCCAGTTTATCAGACATGTCGTCACGTTGTACGTTTTTTAAGGATAAAAGAGATTAAATTAGTACACCAGAGTCTTGAACCTTGACTTTGAGATGAAGGGTTTTATCTGACTTGTACAATACCTGTTGGACACGGCATCATACACTCCGAACATTACATTCAGTGGAACATCAACCGCGGTTGCGTTGTAACGTCTGTTAAAAGACAATAATAACAGCAGTGTTGTTAACACTTATATCAATGATAATAATTATGAGATAGTAATGATATTGATGCTATCGTCTACTAATAATAATATTATTTAAAAATAACAATTAATTTGACATTCATTTACAAAGCCTGGTCATATCATACGAAACACAGTTTGACCACATGTATTTCATACAGATTGCTAGACACCTTATATCCGTTAATTTCCTCACAAAATTATATTTGAATACATTGTAAATATGTAATATTCTGCGTGTGAATTCGGACTACAGATAGCCATGATAACAAAAGCAAAAAAAAAGCATCACATTAATTGTTATGGCTATTCCCTGAAGAGGTGTTTTACAATTTGATAAATTGAATTATTTTATTTAGAACAGCTAGTCAGAGATTTAAAAAGGGTATAGAATATATTCCCTAAAATATAAAATTATTCAAAAAATAAATTGCCTAAGGCCCGGTCATATATTACCGGATAGTGTAAACGGATGTCCAATGAATATAAGATTTGCGAAATCCAATTATCCGGTGGTGATAGTAGTCTACATTGCTTCATGCACAAAACATTCCGCCGGATATAATCACGTACATCGCCTGACAAGGAACAGACAAGAAACGCATACGAACGGAGACGAACGGGCCTTAAAGGTTTTTGGTAAATTTCTATTCACATGAAATTTTCATGTTCGTGATACTTACGTTTCATTGTCAAACAGTTCCACAGAACTTATGACGCCATACTCTAAAAAGGCATCGCGGCTTCCATTGGCAAATTGGTTTTTCACCTAAGTTGTGCGATAAATGAAATGATTTCTGTTTTTAATAATCGATAGCAGTAATTGGCATATTGGTTATTCACCTGAAGTCCGGCACAGACAGAGCCGACTCGACTGAAAAAACAGTCGGATCGGGTCAAATCGGCTCTGTCTGTGCCGGGCTTAAGTTGTACGATAAATGAAATGAAAATTTGTATAATCGATTGCAGTAGGCCTATGTATCCGATGATCGGAGTAATAAAAGCGATGCACGGAGAGCGAAAGACATGACGTGCTATATTCATGTAGCCACCAATAAGTTTAAGAATTATTATTAAATACATTCTTACACCTTTGATCATGATGGTTTGTATCATGGATATGGATTCATAATTATGAGTTGGGGTTAACCAAAATTGCCATCGCTATTGACCCCGTTTGAAACATTTTCTGTTCACAATTGCAACAAAGTTCCTTTTTTTAATTTTTTTTTATAGATTATTACTAATATCATGAACAAACAAGAGTTATGGGGATGGCATCTAAATTTTCATTTCAGTATGATGCTTAGAAGGGATGGGTAGATAGATAGATAGATAGATAGATAGATAGATAGATAGATAGATAGATAGATAGATAGATAGATAGATAGGCAGGCAGATGGATATAAATATACTAGATAGATAGATAGATAAATAAACCCCTCACAAAAAGTTCCACAGTTTAAGTTTGAGCTTTCGTTTCTATCTTGTTTGTTATATTACTCGTCATTTATTTGGTATCATTAGAAAGCTTGTTTATTCCCATTAACATTGATGCCTTAATTGTAATGATTATGTAACAATGGAATCTACATTACATCTGAATATGGGGCAAAGTCAAAAGCGAAATGTCGCAAAATGCATCAAATTTCCTTTTGTCAACATGCTCATTGACAGTGAAGTCTACTTTTGTTTGGACTTTGGAGGATAGAGTGTTTTATGTTGAGGCGGTCATGCGTGAATGTCATTGGTGTATTCTCCTTTTCTTTTATGAAATCAATATAAAGGGGAATAAACAGGTTTTCCAGTGATACCAACTTCATGTAGAATAATACATAAACAAGAGAGATATGAACGCTCAAACTTGAATTGCGCAACTTTTTGTGAGGGTTTTAGATGGTTAAAGACATTGCTCTGCGTCGGTGAAGTCGAATGATTATAAACCGAAAGCAAAAATTAACTACCCCTAAACAACAGCTCATACTTTCATAACAAAGAGTCGTTTCAAGATTTTGTTTCGCCAAACTATTTTGTTGGTAGTTGGGAAAACAATATGTACAAATGAGAGGTAACCATTAATCCGTGCTTGAGTAAGCGCACATTTAAGAGAAAATAGTCATATTTCAAAATTCGCAAAAGTAATATTATTATTGCAGTTTATTGAATATTGAGAAATTTCTAATTTCACTATTTTACAATTGCAATTAATGCATTTAACCACATGTGCCATCAACAAAATCAAAATGGATGGAATTTCAATCAGCATTGTTTCATCAACCATAATGAATGCTTTTAGCATATGTGCTGTTTCACAACAATGTACAGGCATGAGCTGGTTCTTGTGAATTTTGAAATTGGGTCATTTTGTCTTTAATCTGTGCTTATTCAGCCATGAAGTGATGGATATCTCTGATTTTCACACACAATGTATATCAACTGTAGACATATTGTGGTAAATTTACAGCTTCAGACAATTAACAGTTATGAAATTATAAGCATTCGTTTAGGGGGGTAGTTACTTTTTGTGTTCGGTTTATAACAAAACTTTAAATAAACTCCGTAAAATAGATCTAGCTAAATAGAAAGATGAATAACCAGATAAATGCATGGGTACATGGAGATATAGACATCGATATTATATATCTCATTAGATGGAAGGATAACATTTATATAGATAATTATACTAATAGATTGATTGATTAAAATAATTGACAAATAAATAGGTTTATAGATAGATAGAAAGAAAACACGACACATGCATACATAGAAGGAAATATCGAATCACTGATAATACAACTTCTGAAACATCTTGTGTACAAACAATTAATTTCCTATCTTTAAAACAACGTGTAGGGATTGAACTACATTACGTGGCACAGGGGTTACATATTATACTGGCAAGTGAAGAGTTGTAACTTTCAACTTTCAAAGATTTTTTTTTAAAACCTTACTGCTACTACTCTTTGAGCGTGCAAGTATATCGTATATTGTAAAGTTGATTGAGCTTTCAGAATTCACCACCCATGAATAATCATACATGCAAAAACAATCTAACAAATAAGATGATAAACTATACAGTGAGGCCACAATGAGGCCACAGCGAGGCCACAATTGCTGCTCTCTACCCAGGTGTATACATGGGGACCCAGTATGAGGTGAAAGCCTTTATGTAAAGGATCTTCTCATAACATAAGTTTGTTCAAATAACATAAGTTTGTTGAGAGGTGTTTACTGTTTAACCTTACCCATTGAATTATTGCACCCGGATCTCCTGAACAGTCCCCGCGTATCGTTAGATTATACAGATATCCAGTGCCGGGCAGAGTACTGTGTGAACCAGTTCAGATCCAAAAATAAGGAAAAAAGGGGGGAAAAGATTAAATAAATGAGAAAATTGAGCATAAAACAAATCATTTCCTTTGCGGGGAATTGAACCCTATAGACCTACACATTGCTCAGTAGTCCTGTGCTCTAACCATGGAGCCACAATGGCATACTAATAGAGTACCAAGGCTGTGACATCATACAAATCAAATTTTTGAATTTCTCAATTTGAAATTCATTTTTCCGAGAAAAAAAGCATCAAAAAATGCCCAAAGATTAAAAATCAATGGAATATGTGACGCATTAGCTGAGATATGACCATCCGAATAAATAGATTTCAATAGAACATCACTGTTATTTTGCTCTGTTTCATAACGTTATGCAAAACCAGAGCAAAATAACAGTGATTTCCTATTGAAATAAATTAATTCGGATAGTCAATATATCAGCCAATACTTAACATATTCGTTTGATTTTCAACATTTGGACATTATTTTTGATGCTCTTTTGGAAAATGAAGTTCAAATTTGAACATTCTAAAAATAGGTTTTTGATGACGTCACACTTGACTGCTCTATAGTGATGTACCTCCCAATAACCCTGTGTATAATGATCGTGCTGGTCAGAAAAACAATAATAAACCTGACACATGCTCAAAGGATATGAAAGTAACTTAATGCGATATTGTCAAAGTAAATTTGAAGATGCACAAACCAAAACGGAAGCAACACCACGTCGTGTTTGATCCCGCATGTTTTTGTTCTGTTTTTTTTTTCGATAGAGCGGATATGCTGTGTTAATATAGCTTATGACCAGCTTGAACCTTAAAAAGATTTAGCGCGAAACGCCACAATCAATAGGGCCTTGAGAATCATTGGTTAGATAGAGCTCCTAAATTCAGATTCCATTTTAATTTATTCTCCTAATTCAGATTAAAGTTGAATTCGTTGGAACAATATTTTGACTTGCTGGTCAAATTGAGCCAATTATCACAATCAACACTACACTGACATTGTGACTGAGCGCAAATAACATTACTTTTCAAACGTTTCCATAATTTCGCTGACAGGTACTAATTACAACTTGTGCGACCTGACAAAACCTCACATATAACATCGTCAAGATTTGCATGCAGATGTAAACGAAATGGTTTAAAAAGATGATAAAATACACAGTGAGGCCACAATGAGGCCACAGCGAGGCCACAGTGAGGCCACAGCGAGGCCACAATTGCTGCTCTCTACCCATGTGTATACATGGGGACCCAGTATGAGGTGAAAGCCTTTATGTAAAGGATCTTCTCAATGCCTATGAGCCGCTTGGAAGGAATGCTCCCCAGAGAGTGGAGATGGTGCACACAATGTGCGCTGGTTTTAATTGTATCCTATGACCGGCGTAATAATATCATTTTAAAGCGCTTAGAGATGATTATCAATCGTATTAGGCGCTATATAAATCGAGTATTATTATTATTATTATTAATGTATAAAATCGAACGGGGTACTTCCTATCTGATCTTGGCATAACTTTTCTCGGTAAAAGATTCCATAACTAGTGTAACCAGTCGATTTGTCAAATGTTACGGGAAGTATTCCGTTCCGTTTTCTGTTTGATTACCCATGAATGAAATTTTTTTTTTAAACAAAATAGCACTCTTACGGGTTGGGAAAGACTTGGTGGCACTCCCCGGCCAGGTCCGTCAGGTTCCGAGGAACGGAGCGTACTTTCCCGAAGAGGGGGAACATGGGCGACGTCGTGTTCTCCTGACCGTTGCTGTCCAGCACGATACTCAGCATGTTGGACCGAGCAGCTATCGGGTTCTGGGTGTAGCGGGAGAAAACCTCAACGGAGGAGAGAAGGGACGCGCGACCGGAGCCATCGACGATGGCGACATCGCTGTCACCAAGAGCCATGTTTGAAAAGTCGTTGCAGAAAATGAGTTGGTGGTCGTCCGTCGTGCTGAAGATAGCCAGCCAGGTGGAATTCCTCGCGTACGACTGCATGCCGCCGCCGCCTTGTGCGAAAGTTACATTTTCGATCCCGCCAGGAGGCACGAAACGCTCGACGACCTCGACGGGCTTTGACCTAAATTCGACCAAAATGGAGGTCGGCATCGGTTCCTCGCTCTCGAGACTGCCAGTGAACAGGAAAAAGATCTCACGCTCGAAGGTGTTGATGCGTGGCGGGAGCCTCTCCATGGTCGCAGCGTTCAGATTGAGGAACACCTTGTCGCTCCGGACCTCGCGACCGGCGCCGATGACCCCTTCATCACCCGGACGCAGCCTCATTGGTGGACCACGGTTGAGGTACACCTCTACGTACGAGTCCATCGGTGCCGACAGAGTACCCAACCAGTAGTCGCCGAGTGGGTAGTTCACCCTCTCAAACATGTACGGAGAACCCGGCATTAGAACCAGGTTAACATCGGGAGCTGCATTTTGAAGTGTTTATAATAGAAATCATCAGAAAAATAAGTAGAAGCAGAAATTGCAGTAATAGAAAATGACAAAACAAACATAACATTCATATGAGTCATAACATAACTGTAGAATGTAGGAACTGCTATGACATTCTTGTTTTCAATAACAATGAAACGTTTTTCTGAAGAGCTATATATTTTTAATGGGCACATGGACAAAAATGACAGAATTCAATATATTTGTTACATTGTGTTTTTATACGCTGAATCACCAGTACTTCTTAACCCTGCCCTAACAGAGGAATTGTAATGATAGTAAAACAGATTTAAATGTAGCCACCAGTTGTCATTCAGAAAGAAAAAACACACGATTGTTCAACATGACTAATGCCTACTCGTACCCAACTGTTCTAAATATAATGAATACTCACCTTCTCTACAGACGTCATCCGCGTTATCGCATCGGCTGAGGAAGAATGACGACGTTACCCGGTCATCGACGGTCACGCCATTTCGACAGGGACTAGACGAACATGTGCCATCGAATCGTGCGGGGCAAATATTCCCGTTGAAAGTGGAAGATGGCACGGAGTAGACGCGACCGGAGAACCGATTATTCCCCCCGGGATCTCGTTGCTCGACATCAGCCGCCGCGTCGATCAGCAAAAAGATAGTGTCGGTAAGAACGAGGGGATTTCGCGACTCCTCGCGGTCAAACAGCCCAACGACGTTCCGAATGTCCACAACATTGCTACGTCCGACCGCGGCGTTGTCACCATCTCCGACGTCGGTTGTCGTGAAGTCGATGCAAACCACGAGCGTGTAGTTGACTGGCGTGGCGAGTGTCAGTGCGGTAACGGCATCACGCTGGTATGACCCGTTGCCGCCGTTTGGAACCTCAACGCGATAGAAGCCGTTGGGTGGGACATCGATATGCTCGCTGACCAGGGGCTTCACCCGTGCTCGAATGTTAAAACCGTAAGCAGGTTGCAAAGGCGTACCTGTTCCCGCCTCATCTTCATCCCATCCCCACCCTGCGCTGGCAAAGACGAGGAAGACACGCCGGCGGAGTGTGTTAATGCGGGGAGGGGAATATTCCACGGTTTCATTAGCAAGTACCCATGTAAACACGTTGATCTCATTAGCAAGTACCCATGGAAACACGTTGATCTCGCTAATGTCAAGAGTATCACTATCACTCATCGCTATCCAGTCACCGGGTCGCAGCCGAATCGCCCGGGGATCGAGGAGGAATTCAACCACGTAGCCTTCAGGTGCTTCCAGGGCGACTGTCTTGAGCAGATTTCGTCCGTACGGCGCGGGGAAGCCCGGAGAGGTAATATTCACACTTCCGCCCATCGTAAGGTTGTACCGCAGTTGTGGGGCTGAATATCGGGATGTAAATATTAGATACAAACAGAAAATGCGTTTTGTTTAAATAAGTATAAACGAGATTTATTTACACCATTATAATTCAATCTACTATAATTATCATTCACGCTATCAACATATCAAATCAGAAAAAAGTGGCATTATAAGCAAGTCAATAATCGTAGAAAGTGTACAAGAGGCAATATTCTGATATGGCGCAATCTAATCATCATCATTTTCATAGCGCTATAGTCATTATCCAAATTTACCTGCACGTATACAACTCAGGTGTTTTATAATAAATGTATATTCCAAGACGAAAACTTCCGGTAGGTTGTATAATTATTCCTACAAAAGCGAGGTAACATGAAAAGTAAATCGTCAATTTAAAAAAAAAGGAAAGTGATATAAAAATGTTCTCTGTAGATATTTCCACAAAAAAAATAAATAAATAAAAAAAAAAAAAAAAAATAGGATTGGATTGACTTACGACACCCTGTCTCATCATCGAAACTTTCGGGACACTCGATGGTTCCCGTGCATCGATCACCCATCTCATAACCGTAGGAGTCGGCAAAGATCGAATTGCAGACCCGAACTCCTTAAAAACAAGATGGGGAGAAACACTTTAACAAATAGTGCCAGATAGCACCTAAATATTGAACCAGTATAACCACAATATCCAGCTGTCGGTATATTGGGATAATGCATGTTAGCGTAAAATATTTGTGCGACATGCGTGGTTCGTACTAATTGTTAATTGTTACACTTGAAGTCATAGGCGTACCCAGGGGGGGGGGGGGTTGGGGGGTTCAAACCCCCCCCCCCCCTTGGCCCCAAAATGGCTGTTTTGGGGGGTTTGAACCCCCCCCCCTTTTCAAATTTTAGCCGGTCTCGAGACCACTTACAAGCGGTCTCGACCCTCATTAACCTGGTCTCGGCCTCGAAAATTTGCGAAGAAACCCGGTCTCGGGCTCGAAAATGTTGACATTTCTTGGTCTCGGCTTCAAAAATTTTCCACGAGACAATATTGAAACAAATGGCAATTTCCGCTAAAATTTTCAAACTCGCTTCGCTCGCATTCGGTATATATGATATGGTATATATGATATACAACCTCGGGTGTTTATATATTAACATAACACGAATAACATAACACGAATATAGTATATTGAAACAAATGCCAATTTCAGATGTTACATTGCTAAAATTTTCAAGCTCGCTCCGCTCGCAGTCGCATATATAATATTTCATAACCTCGGGTGTTTATATACCCTTCAAAACGCAATAACATAAAACGAATATACCCATACAATAATATTGTAACAAATGGCAATTTCAGATGTTAGATTGCTAAAATTTTCAAGCTCGCTCCGCTCGCAGTCATATATATATTTCATAACCTCGGGTGTTTATATATTACCCTTTAAAACGCAATAACATAACACGAATATACCCATACAATAATATTTAAACAATTGGCAATTTCCGATGTTAAATTGCTAAAATGTTCAAGCTCGCTTCGCTCGCCTTAATAACGCCATATCATAAGTCATAAACGAATATACCCATACAATAATATTGAAACAAATGGCAATTTTCCGATGTTAAATTGCTAGAATTTTCAAGCTCGCTTCGCTCGCATTCGTATATATAATTATATAATATTCTACAACCTCGGGTGTTATATATTACCCTTCAAAACGCAATTATATAACACGAATATACCCATGCAATTATATTGAAACAAATGGCAATTTCAGATGTTAAATTGCTAAAAATTTCCAAGCTCGCTCCCCCTCCCCCCACTGAGAGGGGTTCTCAACCAATGGTCTTGGTCTCGGCCTCGAAAATTTTTGACGGACCGTGGTCTCGGTCTCGAAAATTTTGAAGGTAGGCCTACTTGGTCTCGGCTTCGAAAATTTTACAAAATAACCCCCTCCCCCCCCCCCCCCCCTTGAAAAAATCCTGGGTACGCCACTGCTTGAAGTTCTGATGTTTAGAAATGGGTGGATTCTGCAATATTGTGGTGCCAAAGAATGCTGACAATATCGGTATTGTAGGAACTAATTGTCTATTATCAACCTCTAGTTATGGTAGCATATATAATTATGACTTATGCACATTGTACATTATAATGTCAAGGTCTGAACAGCATTTCTTCTTTGATAAACCCTCTTTAAAATGTATCGGAGATGGTAGACATTTACCAACATAATGTTGCATTATCTTGAATGTCTGGTCTTGGTGAAAATCAAGATTTACTGATGTGTGACTTTTTTTGTAATGCATCTGCGAACGTAATTGGAAACATTTTATATATACATTGAAGTTCGTTAACCAATAAAATAAACAGTTTGGCCAAAAACAAAACAAGAAAACGCTTACCTCGTCGACTATCGAAGATCATCCGACAGTTGATCGTCGGCGGTGGCGGAAGCCTTCTGAAAAGCGTCAGGAGTGTCGCCTCTATGTCAACGTCCACTCGTCTGTTATTCGACTCCAATAGTTCTCGCGTGAAGAAGTCCACCTCGAAGTCCACATCGAAGGATTCCTTAGTGGTGTTAGCATCGATTGTCCTGAAAATGTCATAACGATTGTCGGAAAAAACGATATGAACTTGTTCTCTATTTACAGTAGCGCTAGCGAATAGTTTTCTGTATTCTGTTTTTTTTTTTCGATTATAATCTTGTGCAAGCTCGAACGGGACCCAACTCGTGCATTTTCGTGCAAACGCTTCGCGTTTCCCGTTTACGCATTATCGCGAATACGCACTCAAATGCATTTCCAGAATATTCGCGTGCAAAATAAGTCGTGAGCGCAACTGTATATTAATCCATGTCTGTTTACCATGGTTACCATGGTTACTGAGAGGTTAAGGCAGGCCCGTAGCCAGGATTCTTCAAGGGGAGGGGGGGGTTGTGTAATTTATAAATTTTGTAAATTACTTTTAAAGTGGCCCAAGACCGATCGTGACCGAGAGATCGAGACCAATTGTTAAGTTGTGTATAGGGGAACATGTTGAAGCCCGAAAAAAAATGAAAAATGGACCTTTCTGATTAGGGTTGGTGGGTACGCGCCCAACGGACACCCCCCCCCCCCCCCCCCCTCCCCTTACGCCCTAGCTTCGGACCTTGTTAAATGAAAAGCAAATTCTTGTAAAAACTTATCTTTCTTGGCTAAAACCTGTGTGTTATGACTGCAAGTACTCTCAAGCGATCGGATGTTATCAAAACAATCGAAACGTCTGCAGGTCTGAAAACCGCTCAAATATGTATTAGCAAATTACATATATAATACTATTGTATATAACGCTCAATTTTGTTTCACTTGTTATTCATTCAAAGGAGTTTATTAAAACAAAAGAATTGCACATCGTTTGCATCGTTAGCGAATCAGGGGCGTCGATCCTGGGGGGGCAGGGGGGGCGGTCGCCCCCCCCCCCCAATGAAAATATTGGGGGGGGCAAACATATCATTTCGCCCCCCCCCCCCAATAATTCCGAAAATGAGGGAGAAAAAAATCAAATGATATACTGCCAAAGAGGGGAAAGACACATTTATCAATAATTAATCTTCAAAATAGCCGTTTTTTAGTTTGAAAAGGACTGTAAATCTCTATTTTGCCGCGCGCTTCGCGCGCATACAGTTTCTCATATTGCAAGATTCATTTGGGTTGCGGGAACTCACCTTTCGAAATGTGTTGGGCAGCGTAATTTCTCAATCGCACACCTCAAACGAAGTTTATTAAACCCTCATAATATAGATAGCACACCGTCACATAAAATAAAATAATCTGACTATATCTTTCAGTCAATTCGGTCCACATGCGCTGAACGCAAATCAAGTTGAAATATCATGCCCCCCACATTTGAAAGTGGAGGAGATTGTCCCTCTCCCTTTGTCATTATGTATGTTTTGTTCCATATTAAATATATGTATATACTTCATATTACGTGAAATTTCTGTCTCAGGTGTGCACCAAATCGCACAATTTCACGCCCAAAAATACAAAAGCTCCTATACTATGGGAGGGGGACATCCCCTCCCACACCCTCCCCCGCTCGGTCGCTTCGCTTCCTCGCAATGTCTCCCCTCCACTTTTGAGAAGTTGTTGACGCCTTTGCTTAGTTTCATGGGAGCTCAATGCCCTAGACTATATCGATAGCTCTATTGTATAGTATACAAGATTCATACAATTTTAACACCCATGATAGGAGTTGCAAATGTCTGAAATCTAAAAGCTTCCGGGGGCTCCGCCCCCTAGACCCCCATTATTGTTCCCAAATGTGGGTGCCCCCAAAGTCAGGTCTTCGAGCCATCAAGACACTTTCAATGAGCGCATAATAAAACTTCCGGGCATGCCAATGTGTAACCTAACCAGGCGCCGTACGTAGTACGCTGATCACAGTTAGCCAATGTGGAGCTTTTAAGCTCTCTTAGTGGTCACTAAAAAATTTCAAATTTCGCCCCCCCCAATCTCAAAAACGGATCGACGCCCCTGTAGCGAATAACAAAATAACACAAAAACGAATAAGATGCGAATACGATATTGAAAAGTACAAATTAAATAAAGAAAATATAAAAATGCTAATAATTATAAAGGTTATTCTTACATCGAACTTCTGAAGCCAACGTCATCGATAAACCCATAAGTAGTATGTGCCTCTGATCTGTTCACGTATTGCTGCCTCAACTGTACCAAAATAAAATGATAGCACCATTGAAATACATTCAACGGGATAATTACAATGACGATTGCAGGTTTGTGATAGCGAACCCAAAACTTGTGAATGAACTATGACATATTCGATGCCTATATCTTTCTATATATTAAAGCTAGTACTGATAGGACTTATCCATGTTATACATTTTATAGTAGCCGCCGAATGTATGATCGATCACCTGTAAATGTAATCGTGTTTGTTTTGAATCGGAACAAGGTAAAGATCTTAATGCAAAACACGTAGTAATTTGTCCCACTACTAACTACTTTTATAGAAATACTTCAAAAAGTTCATCGTAAAATGTGAATACATTGAGAGAAAACGAGAGTAATTGTTTACGTGTGGGTCTACGCCGTCTTGATACGGTATGATGTGTGCGTTTTATGTAATTGTAACGTTAGATATCTGTTTTTTTATATTTTGAAAATCTGCAACTAAATTGTGCGGTTCCTGCAAACATATCAAATGGCGGGTCTACTACGACATGTACGAGTGTGGCGATGTATGATTGTGGTTAACGGAAATTAAATATTACCAAATTTGAATAAATGAGCTTTTTTCGATCAATTCTTCAGCATAAGAAGCTTTAGTGTGGTACTGTTTACGATTAAATAGTTACCGTTAAGGTTTATTACAAAGACAAAATAGTGTGGTACTGTTTACGATTAAATAGTTAACGTTAAGGTTTATTACAAAGACAAAGTATAATGCAAGTAATAGTCGTTGAAAGCATAATGATTATCATAACTAATATAAAGCAGTTATTATGAATACTTGCCCAATCAACAAATGTAGCTCCACCACCTAGACATTCGCCCTCCAGTGTAACGTTAATTGACACTGTCAAACGCTCTGTATGAGTACAAAAATATTGACAGCAAAATACATAAATAAATAACTGCATTATATGAATGATATTATAGTAATACAAACTGCCATGGCTATTTGCATTTGATATGTATATGATGTTTATAATTTATCATGAAATAATGTTAACACATTCCATCAGTAAAAAAAATATATATATTTGTACATTTACAATCATTTTTGGAAATCTATGAACACTATGACCGTTCAAACGCTCATTATATAAGTATGTACATATAGGCGTAGGAGGCGGGGTGGGAGGCTGCAGCCTCCCTCCCCCCCCCCCCCCCCCCCCCCCCTGGAGTTTTTAAAACGGCCATATTCGGGAAAAGGGTGTCATAAATTCGGGGGAAACGTGTCATATTCGGGAAAAACCATGTTACATTCGGGCAAATCAATGTCATATTTGGGCAAAACCATATCATATTCGAGCAAATTGGTGTCATATTTGGGCAAAATAAAGTCATATTCGGGCAAACTCATGTCATATTCGGGCAACGGCATGTTACATTCGGGCAACTTCATGACATTTTAGAGCAAAATAGCGAAAAAATGTTGCTTGTCAGGTGAAAAATGGGACAAAAAACTACTCGGAAAAAAAAAACTCAGCCCCCCTGTGAAGATGTGCTCCTACACCCATGATTATGTTGTCGTTCCCTACGCCATTAGCAACATAATAACTGTTATAAGATTCCTATAAGAAAGTATACATACCCATCTCGCAATTCAGTCCCCTGAATCCGGAGGGACACTCGCACCTGTGCTCCCCGGGTCTCATGAACGTACAGGTGGCATTCTGTCTGCAGGGTCGCTCCTCTCGACATGGATCGTAGACTTTTATTCCCGAAAATAGTAGGGAGAGGAGCGTGTGGTAAATTTAAAATGGATAATATAATTATGTAATTATAAACATTCGATTATATCATTATGAAACATTAAATAATTCTGACATATATGATGAACGTGCAGGAGACTACGTGATGCCTCCTTTGGTCGGTTGGTAATTTTGTTTTTAAAGACGTGTTCAATCAATTATGAATATATTTGACTGGGACCGCTCTTTATCGTCATCATCCGATAGACGCAGCATGGATTCGAACCCAGGCCGATTAGTGCAAAGAACATCTTTACCACTTCTCCTCTCATATAACAAGATTGTAGACTTTCATTCAAGAATCGGAGGAGACAAGCGCGGTGCAAAGACAATGGATAATTGTGTATCATTAAACATTATCATAATTACATATAATTGTTTCCCAGTCGTTGGAAAAATACCCATATTTGACAAAAATAAGTCTTATTACTGCGCATGAGCCATTCTGTCTGCATGACCGCTCCTCTTGACACGAGTTGGGGACTTTTACAAAACATTTTAACAAAACATAAACAAACAAAAAAACATTGCACGAATAATTTTGAAATGTCAAACTCAAAAAGACCACTCACCCCTTTCGCATCTGGCTCCATGATATCCGAAGTCGCACCAACAGCTGAAGTTTCGGTCTCCGGACGAGAAACAGCCGAAACTTGTATTGGCGACACACGGATTCGGACGACAACGATCATCTGAAAGACAATGATATATACATTTAATGATTCAATGATATATAACATTAACGGGCTTCGAGAATATTAACGATCTAATAGTTATGCAATGGTAACAACATTATTTCGATTACCCAAAGCGACAGGTTATGGTAGAACATAATTATTTATTAATTCTCATTAATGTCTGTGATCATAATAAATATG